>VWZE01004261.1:285743-310090 GCA_013396675.1 Eubucco bourcierii
CCCTGGATGTGTTTAAAAGTCATTTGGATGTGGTGCTTGGGGATATAGTTTAGTGTGTACCTTGCAAAGTAAAGATATTGGTTGGACTTGGTGATCCTGAGGGGCTTTTCCAACCAGAATGTTTCTGTGATTCAGTCCTTGCTTGCATATGCAGATCACAGTATCACAGCATCAGGTTGGAAGAGACCTCAAAGATCATCAAGTCCAACCCATCACCACAGACCTCAAGACTAGACCATGGCACCAAGTGCCACGGCCAAACCTGCCTTGAACAACTCCAGGGATGGTGACTCCACCACCTCCCTGGGCAGCCCATTCCAGCAGCCAATGACTCTCTCAGTCAAGAACTTTCTCCTCACCTCCAGCCTAAACTTCCCCTGGCACAGCTTGAGACTGTGTCCTCTTGTTCTGCTGCTGCTTGCCTGAGAGAAGAAAGCAACCTCCTCCTGGCTACAACCACCCTTCAGGTAGTTGTAGACAGCAAGAAGGTCTCCCCTGAGCCTCCTCTTCTCCAGGCTAAAAAATCCCAGCTCCCTTAACCTCTCTTCATAGGGCTTGTGCTCGAGGCCTCTCACCAGCCTCATTGTCCTTCTCTGGACACGCTCAAGCACCTCAATGTCCTTCTTAAGTTGAGGTGCCCAGAACTGGACACAGGACTCAAGGTGTGGCCTAACCAGTGCAGAGTCCAGGGGGAGAATGACCTCCCTGCTCCTGCTGGCCACACTATTCCTGATGCAGGCCAGGATGCCATTGGCCTTCTTGGCCACCTGGGCACACTGCTGGCTCATGTTCAGGTAGGTGTCAATCAACACCCCCAGATCCCTTTCTGTTTGGCTGCTCTCCAGCCACTTCCACCCCAACCTGTAGCTCTGCATGGGATTGTTGTGGCCAAAGTGCAGCACCCAGCACTTGGATTTGTTGAATGCCATCCCCTTGGACTCTGCCCATCTGCCCAGGTGGTTGAGGTCCCACTGCAGAGCCCTTCTGCCCTCCAACCCAGCAACATCAGCCCCCAGTTTGGTGTCATCTGCAAACTTGCTGGTGACTGACTCGATGCCCTCATCCAGATCATCAATGAAGATGTTTCTTTGTTTCTGTGATTTTGATGGATCTGAAGATTCTGGATGCAGAAGTCACACTTGGATGTTCTCAAAGGCAAGCCTGAATTTCAGCTAATTGGAGGATCTTGACAAATCAAAGAAAGCACAGCAAAAGTTTTGTTATATGAAACATCTTCACTGAAAGGGTTACCAACCCCTGGAATATGCTCCCATCCTTGGAGGTGTTTAAAATCTGCATAAGCGTGTTCCTAAGGGCCATGGTTTAGCACCAGGCTTGGCAGAGCTAGATCGTGGTTGGACTTGAGTATCTTAAAGGTGTTTTCCAACCAAAGTGCTTCTATAAGTCTGTGATTTTAAGTGTCCATCATCGTCTACTACTATTAAGAAGCATCTACCAGCCATGAACTGCAAACAGTGAAGTAGATTATACTCTGCTCAGTCTGTTTATCTCTTCATACTCATGTTTCAAAACAGCTGAGAGGGATTCCATGCAGACAGACCTTTCTGCCTTGCTTATTTTGTATATGTGTATGTATTAGATACCATCCTCCTTCCTGGAATCACCACCTGCTGTCCTACTCTTTATGAGCTGTCAGAATAAATGATTATTTTAAAAGCACTGATAATTTAGATATCAGCATCTGAGAGTGTCAGTTCTTCTGTTCCCAAGCATACCACGTATTTCAGTGTTGACTGAACTTTTAGTAAGTGATTCCAGTATTTCTATTAAAAATAATGGTGGGACAAATCAAAGAATCATAGAATCATAGAATGGTAAGGTTGGAAGGGACCTCAAGGATCATCTAGTTCCAACCCCCTGCCATAGGCAGGGACACCTCCCACTAGTACAGCTCACTCAAGGCCTCGTCCAACCTGCCCTGGAACACCTCCAGGGAGGGAGAAGCCACAACCTCCCTGGGCAACCTGTTCCAGTGCCTCACCACCCTCACTGGACAGAACTTCCTCCTAACATCCAGTCTAAATCTTCCCTCTGCCAGTTTAAACCCATTGCCCCTTGTCCTGTCATTGCAAGACCTTGTAAATAGTCCCTCCTCAGCCTTCCTGTAGACCCCCTTCACATACTGGAAGGCTACTCTAAGATCTCCTGGAAGCCTTCTCTTCTCCAGTTTGCAGAGCCCCAACTCTCTCAGTCTGTCCTCATAGCAGAGCTGCTGCAGCCCTCTGAGCATTATTGTGGCCTCCTCTGGACCCGTTCCAACACTTCCATGTCCTTCCTGTGCTGAGGGCTCCAGAACTGCACACAGAATCACAGAATGATCTGGGTTGGAAGGAACCTCCAAAGGTCGTCTAGCCCAACACTCTGCAGTCAGCAGGGACATCCTCAACTAGATCAGGCTGCTCAGAGCCCTTTTGAGTCTCATGTTGAATGGGGCCACAGCCACCTTCCTCACAAACCTGTTCCAGTATTTCACCACCCTCATAGTGCAGAACTTGCTCCTAACGCTCAATCTAAATCTGATTGTCTCTCATTTCAAACCATTGTCCCCTGTCCTGTCCCTGCAGACCTTTTCAAACAGTCCCTCTGCAGCCTTCTTATAGCTCCCTTCAGACACTGGGAAGCTGCTATTAGGTTTCCCCAGAGCCTCCTCTTTCCTGTCTGGAAAGGTGAAGCAAGTAAGGCACTTAGGCAAACTGTAATTTGTTCTGCAAAATCTAGCAGCCTTTTGACTAGAACAGTGCATCCAAGTGGGTATTTGATACACTCTGGGTACAGAATTGCTTATCTTGCAATGTCATACTATGCTAGGAGGTGTTTATGATTCAAATCAATAGCATCCTTTCTGCTCTGGGTAACCATGTCACATAAGATTGCAGACCATTATATGCACAGGGGTTCTGTATGGTGAGCCTGCATGTAAATGGCAGCTTGAGTGGCTTCCTCTGCAGCTCTGCTTCCTAGATGGACTAATTACACTGCTGCTTTATCCCCTCTGAAGATTCAGATTTCATGTTAAAGGAAGGACGGGATGGGTGAGGGCATGGAGTGCATGTAAGTAGCACTCCATTACAGATCCATTTGTCACCCGTTTGAGACATAGACATTGGTTTGGCTGTGAACACACTGAAGAGAATAACCTACCTGAAGGGTGGATTCAAACCAGACATTTCCAAACACTCTTGAGCAGCTCTCAGGCACCTCAGCAGAGGATGATGGCCTTAGCTTCCTGTGGAAACGTGACTGAGTAACAAACGATCCTGCAGATAGCAAGAATTTACCTACAGGCTCCATAGGATTCCTATATTTAGCCATAAAGAAGGGTAGTAGAGGAACATACTGCATTCTCCTTCTGCTCCAGTTAGTGTTAAGTGTTATAAAAATTAACAGCTACAGACTGCTACATTCCTTGCACCAAAGTCTTTGAGGAATGTGACATCCCCATGTGCCTTGTAACCGCTGAAACCTTTTTTTTCTTTCCCCTCCCCATGTACTTTGTTTCTAAATAAAGAACAATTTTACCCAACCTCCATTTTGTCTCTGGTTTCTAATGCCTTGATATTAATAAGGAGTGACATGTTTAAAGCCTTTATTTATACTGGTGGGGAATATTTTTGCAAGATATATATAGTGTGGTACTCCCAGACGAGGAGGTTTATAGAGTGGGGTTTTTTTTTAGTGTAAGGTAAGAGAAGGTTTTCCTCACACAAAAAATCATTAGCCAAAGCAGTAGATCATTATAGTAAATTGAAAGAGAAATTCTTCTAGTAGATATTCCAAGAAATGTAATGTGTATGAGTACCCTTTACTAAAAGAGCTGTGATAAACTCTGCCTGATCCATGCACTATTTACTTTGCCCAGTCCATAGGATTAGATTCAGCCTCAAAGTAGGAGTAAGGAATGAAAATGGGTTTGGCCTGAAAGCAACAGCTGTTGCAGTGTAATAAAGAGCTGCAATGCTGCTTGCTTCATCTCTCCCTTTCCTGCAGATTCTCTCCAGTCTGAGGGTCAGTAAATTCCTTAAGTATTCAGGAAAGATTTCCCAAGGCCTCTTATGCACATTAGAGGCTGCTGCTTATTAGTGGGGGTGGCACAAGACCATAATCAGTTTTAGATGCTTCCTCCACAGAGCTGTAACAGATGGAGAATCTTAGAGTCATTGAATCATAGATCCATAGAATCATAAAGCCATGGAATCATAGAATCATGGAACCATGGACTCATAGAACACAGAATCACATAATGGTTTGGTTTGAAAGGACCTCCAAAGGTCATCTAGTCCAATCCCCCTGCAGGCAGCAGGGACATCATTGCCTAGATCAGGTTCCCAGAGCCCTGTTGAGCCTCATCTTGAATATCTCCAGGGATGGAGCCTCAACTACCTCTCCAGGCAACCTGTTCCAGCGTTCCACTACCCTCATGATAGAATCATGAATCATTTTTCCCTTTCTCTGTAAGGCAGGTTGCTTTTGAGCACCTCCATGATTTCTAGCAGTAAATTCCTACTGTTTCTTTCCTCCAATTTCAAGTGAGAAGCTATATTCTATGATACACAGCCAGTTAGGTGCAAGGAAAGAAACAAAAAAGCCAAATTATTGTGCAGTAAATCCAGTAACTATCCACACAGGTGATAAGTCTGATTGTATTTTGGGTCCTCTGTGCTAGAAGGAAAAAAACCAAACAACAACAAATGTTTTTGGAGTGAAAATAGGAGATAAGGCCTTGAGTGACCTGTACTAGTGGGAGGTGTCCCTGCCTGTGGCAGGGGGTTGGAACTAGATGATCCTTGAGGTCCTTTCTAACCTTAGCATTCTATGATTCTATAAAGCTATATCCCCTTCTAAAACCTGCTTTAATCAAATCTAATTAAAGAAAAAAAAAAAGGGCTGTATATTTAGTAATGAGCAGATGTTGTTGCCCTAAAGAAAGGTGAAAGGCTTTGCATCTAAGAATCTCCTGCTTTGTACTTCCTGGATTTATTTCTCAAGGACACAACTGCAGCCTCTGTAGCCAGACTTTTGGTTTAAAAATGGAGCCATATTAAGACCATCACCTCCACCTCATTAGTAATCTTTTCATTAGTAATCTTTTCATTAGTAACTTTTTTGTGGAATCATTAAAGCTAGAAAAGACCTTTAAGATCATTAAACCAATCACTAATAATCCAACACCACCATGCCCAAACATGCCCTGAACTGATTATGTGGAAAAGAACATCACACATTCACAGAGTGTCAGGTGTTGGAAGAGACCTCAAAAGCTCACCCAGTCCAACCTCCCTGCCAGAGCAGGGTGGCCTAGATCAGATCACACAGGAACACATCCCAGCAGGTATTGAATATTTGCAGAGAGGGAGACTTCACAACCCCCCTGGGCAGCCTGTTCCAGGGTTCTGTCACATTCACAGGTTAAAAATTCCTCCTCATGTTTTCATGAAACTTTCTATGTGTCAACTTCCATCCATTTCCCCTTGTCCTGTCACTGGGCATCACAGAGCAGAGCCTGGCTCCATCCTCTTGGCACTCACCCTTTACATATTTATAAATATGACTGAGGTCTCCCATCAGGTTCCTCCTCTCCAGAGCCCCAACTCCCTCAGGCTCTCCTCATAAGGAAGATGTTCCAATGCCTTAATAAATTTTTTGTGGCTTTGTGCTGGACTCTTTCAAGCAGTTTCCTGAAGTCCTTTTTTATCTGAGTGGCCCAGGATGATAAGGTAAAGCTTATTGAAGATGCTAAGGATGCTAATTCAGAAGCATTTTAATACTGATTTTTAAAAATGGGACTCTACTCACTGTTTGAGCCATGAGGAGGTTTCATCTGAGCCGCAGAATCATTTGTCACTTTCAAACATGCTGGCTCTCCTCATGGTTAGAGACATGCACAAGATGCTGGGCTGCATTTCCAGCAAGGCCACTTGTCCTATTCTGATGCTGCAGTGAGATTTATCTGGGGTTTGAAGGGTTTGAAGGCATCAGCAATGAATCCAGATCTAGCATTAGTATTGTGTAGGACGAACCAAAGGAGAAAATAAGCATAAAATCTTACTATGTTTCCTCTTTATAAAAAGAGTCTTTGGAAGACAGAAAAACTGGAGTCATCAGAGGTTCTTTTTTTTTTTTTGGTATAGCATTAGGATATAGCAAGAAGCTTGGGTTTCTGCTTGCTTTATTTTTAATTTTTTTCTTTCTAAAATTATTTGACATTAGGCACTTTAGGAATGTGGAGTGTCTACTCCTTCTACTTACAGAGTGATAAATTATATAACATTATATATAGGGAAGATTCTGAACATTAATTGAAGACACAGAATAGCTCTTAGCAACAATCAACCAAACATTTGGAACAGCCTTAAATATAAAAATAAATGTATTTTTCTCAGTTTTGTCTCTCTTATCCTTTATTAACTTGTCCTCCTGTTATACCTAAATTGCTCTGGCACTGGGAGAACCTGAAGTTGTGACATATGTTTCTGCAGCACTGCAAGCACGTTTTATTGTCAGATTTGATGGCATGACAGTATAAAAACAGGTCTATGTGCGTGTTTGCAATAAAAATGATAATAAAGGTTTGTTTAAGAAAATGTGATTGTTTCTTGAAATGTCCCTTCCCTCTTCCCTCTTCCCTCCTCCCTCTTCCCTCCTCCCTCTTCCCTCTTCCCTCCCCTCCCCTCCNCCCTCATATTTAGAGGACCATTAAGAGCAAGAAGTGACAGAGGAAGAAGAAATATTTATGCTTGGTGTGCAACACTGTCAAATCATCTGCTTTTTGCCCTTTTAATAACCTCTTTTTATTTCACATCTGCTAAAAATACCTCAAAAGCCCTTGGTGAAGCCATAACTTAACAAAATTCAATATCCTGCAAGAAACAACAGGTTTACAAGTCCTCAGTCGTGCCCTAGAAAAGCCAAAAGTACATGAACAATCTATATTTTTTTTTTCTAGGAAAAGACCATGTCATAATCCTTTGCCAGACAGAATCAGCAGAGATTTAAAACCTCCCGGAAATGTTAACCCCACAACTGACAGATCTCAAGGGAGAACCTTTGGGTATTTGTCAGGGACTTTAAAAACAGATCACACGTCGGTTTTGTTTGTTTGTTTGTTTGTTTGTTTGTTTGTTTGGTTTTAATCTGCAAGTGACTGCTACATTGGAAATAAAGTGGGATGTTGGAAGATATTAATAGAGTCACAGAATGGTTTAGGTTGGAAGGGACTTCAAAGATCATCTAGTTCTACCCCACCACCATAGCCAGGGACACCTCCCACTAGTACAGCTCACTCAAGACCTCGTCCAACTTGGCCTTGAACACTTCCAGGAAGGGAGCAGCCACAACCTCCTTGGGCAACCTGTCCCAGTGCCTCACCACCCTCACTATAAACATCCAGTCTAAATCTCCCCTCTGCCAGTTTAAACCCACTCCTTCTCATCCGGTCATTGCAAGCCCTTGTAAATAATCCCTCCCCAGCCTTCCTGTAGGCCCCCTTCAGATACTGGAAGGCTGCTATCAGGTCCCCTCGAAGCCTTCTCTTCTCCAGGCTGCAGAGCCCCAACTCTCTCAGCCTGTCCTCATAGCAGAGCTGCTCCAGCCCTCTGAGCATCTTCGTGGCCCTCCCCTGGACCCGCTCCAACACTTCCATGTCCTTCCTGTGCTGAGGGCTCCAGAACTGCACACAGTACTCCAGATGGGGTCTGAGGAGAGCAGAGTAAAGGGGCAGAATCCCCTCCCTTGCCCTGCTGGCCACACTGCTCTTGATGCAGCCCAGCACTCAGTTGCTGTCTGGCTGTGCACACACACTGCAGGTTAATGTTGAGGTTTTCATCAACCCAGATCACCAGGTCCTTTGATTCTTCCATTATGGAGTTTTATCTCTTATGCTTGGAAACTGATGAAAGACTCATAGAATTGTCAGGGCTGGAAGGGACCTCAAGGATTATCCAGTTCCAATGCCATGGGCAGGGACACCTCACACTACGTCAGGTTTCTAAAAGCCACATCCAGCCTGACCTTAAAGACCTCCAGTGATGAGGCTTCCACCACCTCCCTGGGCAACCTGTGCCCATATCTCAGCACTCTCATGGTGAAGAACTTCTTCCTAACATCCAATCTGAATCTACTCGTGTCTAGTTTTGCTCCATTCTGCCCAGTCCTATCACTACCTGGCATCCTAAAAAGTCCCTCTCCTGCTTTCTTGTAGGCCCCCTTAAGATATTGGAAGGCCACAATAAGATCTCCTCATAGCCAAACCGAACAACCCCAACTCTCTCAGTCTGTCTCCATAGGACAGGAGCTTCAGCCCTCTGATCATCCTTGTGGTCCTTCTCTGGACATGCTCCAACATGTCCATATCTTTTTTGTAACAAGGGCTCTAGAACTGGATGCTCCAGGTGGAGTCTCACCAGAGTGGAGTAGAGGGAGGGAATCACCTCCCTCACCCTCCTGGCCACAGTCCTCTTGATGCAGTTCAGGATACAAATCATCTGGTGGCAGAATGAAATGGAATAATGAGCAACATGTAGTGAGGCAGAGGGCAAAGAGTCATGTCAGGACTCTTTGTTCTTACTTCTTAATCTTACTGCAGAATACAGTCCACATACAGCCCTTGAATTTCAATTACTGGTGCCATGTCAGGGCAACAGAAGAGTCCACTTATACTTGTGTAGGATTTAAAACAAAATAATGCAATGCAGTTCTTTATGCATTTGATGTCATTTTGGTTTAATCAGATTGACTTCAGGTTTTTTTTCCCACAGGTACACGTGGATGGATTTTTGCAGCACAATGAGAAAGTAAAAACATTTGAAAAATTTGCCAACGTTTGTTTGGGTTTTTTTGTTTTGTTTTGGGTTTTTTTGCTTGTTTGGTTGGGGCTTTTTGACCAACTGTAACACAAGATTACAGTGCAATTGTGCTTTCTCATGTAACAAAAACATTTTTTCACAGAATCTTAGAGGTTGGAAGGGACCTCCAGAGATTATCAGGTCCATCGCCCCTGCCAAGGCAGGATCTTCTGCACAGGAATGTATCCAGGTGGGTTTTGAAAGTCTCCAAAGAAGACTCCACAACCTCTTTGGGCAGCCTGTTCCAGGGCTCTGTCACCCTCACTGTAAAGAAGTTTCTTCTCATGTTGAGGTGAAACCTTCTATGGTTAAATTTGTGTCCATTGTTTATTGTCTTATTGCTGCTGACCACCGAAAAGAGATTTGCCCCAGCTACACCCCTCAGTTATCATCACACATCAATCAGATCCCTTCTCAGTCTTCTCTTCTTCAGACTACACAGCCCCAGGGCTCTCAGTCTCTCTCCACAGGGGAGATGCTCAAGTCCCTCAACTATCCTCGTGTCTCCCTGTTGGACTCTCTCCAGCAGATCTCTGTCTCTCTGTGCCACAGATCACAATCCTCTGAACTCACGTGAGATGTAAAATTTGCTGTAGCCCTGGGTTTTGACAGTAGTGGCCTTGAGTGGTTTTCAAGACAACTCTGCCATGGCAAATATTAGAAGGATAGAATGCCCAGTAGCATACCTGTTTCACTCATTTAATCTCTCAGAAGAAATGCTCAAATCCCAACTGTTTAATCTGTATCTTGACTAGTGCATTTCCATTTTGACACCAGACAGCTCTTCAGTATGAGTTGTTCTATCAGGCTGTTCAGTTAGCACCCAGCTTCTGTTGCAGCTGTACAGACTCCAAGGCAGACCAGTGCAGTCTGCTTTGGTCTGGCAAGCTTGCTGACAAGAAACACACAATGTCTGGAGAAAGAGCCACATTCTCATCACTCAGACCTTGAGCTACTGAGTGTGACCAAACACAAGCTGACTTTATGTATGTCTTAGTCTAAGATACTCTTTCTACCTCTTCCAAAAGGGGTAAAAGAAAAATTCTCACACAAAGGATTGGGTAGAATTGGGTAGTTTAAATGGAAATGTTATTCACAACTAAATACAACAGTACAAAGCCTATGAAGTAGACCAAACCCATAGTCTGGGCTTAACACAGTGTGATAGTTTGGGAGTTCTCCACCCCTCTACATCTTTGTAAACTCACCCAGACTAGACTCAGCTGGCTAGAAGTTAAGCAATGAAGCTCTATTTACAGCTCAGCACAATGTACAAGCAGAGATATACACTATAGACAGGAATAGTTACAGAAATAGACAAGTTGAAGGTAATACAGAAACACAACACCCCTCCCAGAAGTCAGAGGCCCCAGGAGGGGCTCCCAACCACCCTTCCACCTTCTTTCCAACCCTCTACCCTACCCCAGGGTCTGCCTTATGTACCAGGTGAGTTTGGAGGATCAGCCAGGGGGGTTAGAAGCAGAGGGGTTAGTTAGGTTACTCGGCAGAGAGAAGGCAAGAAGCTGCTAGACAGCCCAAGAGTGTCTGTGCCCAAGTGTCTTATCTTTGTTTTGTATTCTTTTCTTATTCATCTCAGCAAGCCTATGAGTGAAGTAGACATCACCATTGTTTCCTTTTCACAGTCTATAATATAATTTTCTCCATTAAAATATTCCAATCAGCCTCAAACCAACACACACAGAATCCCTTAAAGCCAAATCTTCATGCAGACCTCCCTTTAAACCAGGCCAACAAACCCAGACCTTCATGCCCTGCCTGCCCCTACCATGCTGCTCTTCTCACCCCCTGCCAAACCAATTGTGACACAGCTGAAATTCAGTTTGGCAGCTCAAGGCCCCAGTTAGGTGTTTCCAAGTTCTAATTGGCAATATTGCCAAGGCTGAAACCAGGTCTCACACCCATGCAAGAGATAACAGCCTGCACGTCCTCCTGGGAGGAGAGAGGGAGGGGGAAAGGGTAAGAGAACTGCCTTTTCAGCCAGTTTATAGGGATGCAGGACTTACCGGAATGAAATACACTTTTCTGGTCCATCTCCTGGACACTCTTGACCTCTTGGAAGTCTGTAACTCCACTATTCCTAAAAGGTACCCAATCTCAAACCCGTCACAATGTAGAAGCAGTTGAGATACGTATGCACCATGGCACTTCAGGATCTGCTTGGACATACCCTAGGAGACAAAAGACAGTAAAGAAATGGACATATTGCTACTAGACTCTAGCTTCCATGATATCCTTTTATCCTGCCTCCAAGAAAATAAACCTTCTTGCAATGGTGTATGGTGTAGCATTGAACATAGACACTGAGATTCTTGGCACAACAGGTTGTGGAGGCTGAGGTCCTTTCTTTTGTCCCACATATTTCATTTTCTACTTACTCTCTTCCAACCAAATATGGAACTGATTGCAGGGCTGTCCTGTTGTGATGGGGATGCCAGAGACCTACTATATCAGTCTAACTGACAGTGCAGGGAAGATCCATTCCTCTTCCTTCACTTCTTCCCTGGTGTCAGCAGTAAGTCTGTGCTGGTTTGAGGCTAATTGGAATATTTTGATAGAGAAAATTACACTATAGGCTGTGAAAGGAAAACATCATGATGTCTACTTCACTCATACGCTTGCTGGAGAATTGTTTGGGAATACTAACCAAAACAATTGATAAGTCAGTCTCTCTCTGTCGCTTGCTGGAACAGGAGCTGCTGGTGGGATCTAGCAGCTTCTGGCTCTTGGCTCCTCTGCTGATTAATCCTCACTAACCACTTTTCTTCTAACCCTTCTGGCTAAGCGAATCAAGCCCTTATGGTATGGTGAGCGATGGTCCAAGTACAAGTATGGTGAAGCCTGGCAGATTGACTACATCACTTTGCCTCGTTCTCGCTCTGGCAAGCAGTATGTGCTAACGATGGTAGAGGCCAGCACCGGATGGCTGGAAACCTATCCAGTTCCACATGCTACTGCACGCAACACCATTCTTGGTCTGGAGAGACAAATTCAAAGAGCTCTTCACTTCCTGGAGGTACAGTCAAGTAGCACAGGAGCTGGTCCATTAACTCCAAAGGATGCAAATCAGCATGGTGGAAGTATACAGGTGCCCTTTCAAAGCCACTCATACTTGCTTTGATGCTGCTGTGCTGGTTTGGGGCTAACTGGAATATTTTAATAGATAAAATTACACTATAGGCTGTGAAAGGAAAACATCATGATGTCTACTTCGCTCATAGGCTTGCTGAGATGTTTGGGTAAAAGAATTCAAAACATTAGATAAGTCAGTCTCAGTCTGTCTCTGGGGACACAGTGTCTCAGGCAGTCTAGCTTCTGGCTTCTCTTTGCAAATTAATCTTCACTAACCACTTTTCTTCTAACCCCCCTGGCTGATCCTCCAAGCTCACCTTACACATGGGGTAAACCTTGGGCTAAGGTATAGGAGTGGGGAGAAGGTGGAAGGGTGGTTGGGAGCCCCTCCTGGGGTCTCTGATGTCTGGGAGGGGAGTTGTGTTTCTGTATTACCTTTAACTTGTCTGTTTCTGTAACTATTCCTGTCTATAGTGTGTATCTCTGCTTGTACATTGTGCTAAGCTGTAAATAGAGCTTCAGTCCTTAACTTCCAGCTGGCTGAGTCTAGTCTGGGGCATTTTACAAAGTGTGGGGAGGCGGGAAACTCCCAAACCATCATGTAATTTTTGGCATCCACTTAGCATCTCACTCTTCTAAACTCTATCCTTGCTAAACCCAGTTTCATCCCATTTTTCATGCCTATAGTCCTTCCTTNCTATAGTCCTTCCTTCAAAAACTTGCCTGAAACATAATCTTTGCACATGATGGAGTCTGGCCACATAGTTGCCCAAATTGCTTTATGTTTAGTAGTTATTTGTCAGTCTTTCCCCTCATCTCCTACCAACCAGACAGAGGATGCTCAGGGAGGACCTTAGCACTGTCTACAACTATNCCAGCTGGCTGAGTCTAGTCTGGGGCATTTTACAAAGTGTGGGGAGGCGGGAAACTCCCAAACCATCATGTAATTTTTGGCATCCACTTAGCATCTCACTCTTCTAAGCTCTATCCTTGCTAAACCCAGTTTCATCCCATTTTTCATGCCTATAGTCCTTCCTTCAAAAACTTGCCTGAAACATGATCTTTGCACATGATGGAGTCTGGCCACATAGTTGCCCAAATTGCTTTATGTTTAGTAGTTATTTGTCAGTCTTTCCCCTCATCTCCTACCAACCAGACAGAGGATGCTCAGGGAGGACCTTAGCACTGTCTACAACTATCTGAAAGGAGGTTGCATCCAGGTGGAAGTTGGTTTCTTCTCCCAGGCAACCAGTGACAGAAGGAGGGGACACAGTCCCAAGCTGTGCCAGAGTAGGTTTAGGCTGGATGTTAAGAAGAAGTTCTTCACAGAGTGATTGGCATTGGAATGGGCTGTCTGGGGAGGTGGTGGAGTCATCACCCCTGCAAGTGTTTAAAAAAAACCTGAGTGTGACTGTTGGTGCCATGGTTTAGTTGATTACAGAATCACAGAATTAACCAGGTTGGAAAGATCTTCAAGATCATGGAGTCAAACCTATCATCTAACACCTTCTAATTAACTAAACCATGACACTAAGTGCCTCATCCAGTCACCTTTTAAACACCTCCAGGGTTGGTGACTCCATCACCTCTCTGGACAGCCCATTCCAAAGCTAATCACTCTTTCTGAGAAGAACTTCTCCCCTAAAGTCCAGCCTAGAAGTAGATAATGTTGGGCGATAGGTTGGACTCGATGATTCCGAAGGTCTTCTCCAACCTGATCGATTCTGTGTGAATCAGTGACTTTATTTCCTGGTAATACACAGAATGTCAGCACAGACACTTTGCATTTTCAACTTTCCACATCATACCTGGCCCTGTGGCTGGTACTCACTAATCTGCAAACGCTCTAATTCCAAAACACATGCCGGATCTTAGGCTCTGGGCTACTGAAACCTAAACCTGTCATGGACATGACGTACACAGCAACCAGAGGCAGCACGTTGTGAATATTCAGTAACACTGAAGCACGCTGCATGAGCTATGTGCTCCAGACATTATTTATAGTTCACTTGTGAGTCAATTGTTTGCAGCACTTTGCTGGAGGTAAGCAGGGTTTTCAACCTTTAAAAATAGACGTTAACAGCAGGCATGAATATTATCTTGCAGGCTTATCTCTACAGAGCACAAGCCAGCCATCCAAACAGCAAGGAAAGAGCTGCATCAGCACCCTCCCGATGAGCTGCTTGGGCCTGTTTCAAAAGTGGAGTTGGACATGAGGTTGCACTGCTTGTCAAAGTTGTGTCAGTGTTACAGTTTTAAGGCTATGCCTGATTTTCACAGAATCACAGAGTTGACCAGGTTAGAAGAGACATTCGAGGTCATTGAGTACCACCTATCTCCTAACACCTTCTAATTAACTAAAGCATGGCACTAAGTGCCTCATCCAGTCTCTTTTGAAACACCTCCAGAGTTGGTGACTGCACTACCCCCCCGCCGCCCCGGGGGCAGCCCGTTCCAATGCCAATCACTCTTTCTGTGAAGAACTTCCTAAGGTCCAGCCTAAACCTGCCCTGGTGCAGCTTGGGATTGTGTCCTCTTCTTCTGTCCCTGCTTGCCTGGGAGAAGAGACCAATCCCCACCTGGCTACAACCTCCCTTCAGGTAGCTACAGACAGCAATAAGGTCTCCCCTGAGAGTCCTCTTCTCAGGCTTATTTTTCCAGAGAATTCAAGTTTAGGATAAACAGTTTTAGGGCTCGAGCACAGAATAATAATAAGTTTATCTAATTCCATTGGTCTGCTGAATATCTTATATTCTGCAGTATAAGCTTCCTCTCTCTCTCTCTAGCTACCTCCTGCCTGGTTTCTGGCTGCTCTATCTCTGCTCCTGACCTTGCATGCAGGAAGCCTGCACTCTGGTTTGGCTTTGTAAGGTATAGGGCAGGTGGACGGGAGGTAGAGACAGAGTGCTGGCTGCACAGGGCAGGGAGAGAGGTGAAATGCTGTACAAGGGGAGTATTTTCTTGTTACTGAACCATAAATATGTGTTTATTTCTGCTTATACTTTCATATTTAGTCTACTTTTGTAAATATAATTTCATTTAACTCCCAAAACTCTGAGCAAGTGTGGCAAATTTACTCTGGGAGATAAATTTCCAGTCTGTTGGGTGGCAAATCCAGACCACAACAGCCAGGTTGTCAGTTAGCACTGAATGTGGCTCTGCCAGCCTATGGGGGACTGTCTTAATGTTGCTTACCACTTGCAACACTTTCCAGCCATCCAGATATGTACTGACAAAGACACTGAAGGAGTATAACAGTCGTCAAAATAGCCTCAGGTGTATAACAGTTGTTAAAATGGTGTGGGAGGAGAAAGCTTGGTTTTGGCTGTATAGCCTCCTTTAGAAACCATGCCAGAGAATGGAAGCAATGAGATGTTCTGCATCCTTTTCTGTTCCAGGTTTCTGAAATGTTTGTAGCAAATCTTCTTGTTCATTTACAAAGCAATAGCTTCTGCAAGCCACCCAGATTTATTTTGCTGCAAAGATAAAGAGGACAATCTGGCATCTGTACCAAAGGCACTGGACACAATGCAAAGTGACAGAAAAGGGGGTTAAAATTAGATTGATAGAAGGTTATGCACAAATATATATATATATAGAACAGTAGAAACATAGAATTGTTTTGGTTGGAAAAGAATTCTAAGACCACAGAGCTGAACCATCAACCCAACACTACCATGGCCACTAAACTCTGTCCTGAAGTGCCTCATCCAAGTGTTTCTAGAACACCTCCAAGGACAGTCAGTCCACCACCTTCCTGGGTAACTTGTACAAATGCCTGACCACTCTTTCAATATTTATCATGCTTGGAAATGGAATTGCTTTCAATATTCTGTGAACCACCTTAAAGGGAATTCCTTTAACTATTTCCACTCTACACAACTTCACAGTCCCAAAGTAGTTACCAGGGTTCTGTTCACAGTAAGACCTGCCAACCCTTCAACAAGTGGGGTTGAACTGTAAACACGTGCACATTTGCTTTGTGTATGTTCATTGCCTTGTATACTCTTATACTCAGTCTATTTTTGTAAACATAATTTCGTTTAACTCCCATTATTCTGAGTAAATGTGGTAAACTTAGCCCAGGGGTAAATTTTAAATTTGTTGGGTGGCAAATCCAGACTTTGCCACTATGTTCTTGGCTTTCAGCTCTGGTCAGGTAATGGACAAAATTCCTTTCACAGCTTTCATATAAGGCATGAAAAAAAAAAATCAATATATTATGAGGCTCAATTAAAACAAGCTTGAGAAATGCTTACTAGCTACCGAGCTAATACCAATGTGCTCACCTGTTCTATCACAGTATCACCAAGGTTGGAAGAGACCTCAAAGATCATCAAGTCCAACCCATTACCACAGACCTCAAGACTAGGCCATGGCACCAAGTGCCACATCCAAACCCGCCTTGAACACCTCCAGGGACGCTGACTCCACCACCTCCCTGGGCAGCCCATTCCAGTAGCCAATGACTCTCTCAGTCAAGAACTTTCTCCTCACCTCAAGCCTAAACTTCCCCTGGCACAGCTTGAGACTGTGTCCTCTTGTTCTGGTGCTGGTTGCCTGAAAGAAGAAAGTAACCTCCTCCTGGCTACAACCACCCTTCAGGTGGGACGTCACAGCCTTCTGTGGGACATGTCATGAGAGCAAGACATTTTTAAGGTTAATTTCGACGCGAAGGTACATTTTTGGCTTCATATAGAAATGTCTAAACTGGTTCTTCTTGTCACACTGAGTTACCATCACAAAAGCACTCTAGGGAGAATACATTCTAAACAACACAGCCTAGGTCTGGGCTAAAATCAGCATGCTCCCAATCAAAATCTCCACACTGAGACTAATTAGATGTGAATGGGAATCATCCTCACTTTCCACAGAACCAAAATCTGACCCAGGTTATGAATATCTGATACCAGTTGTAGTTTTATCCAGTTTAATGTTAGATAGATTAAATGATTGAAAATCATGGGGTGGGAGGCAACTGTGAGGTTGGGAGGCATCTTAATTTTTGCCTTCTAATTTGTTGCAACAGATACTGAAATGACTTGGTTCAGCAACTGTCTCTGTCTGCCTGGACCCTCTTACTTCAGGAGAGCACTGGAATGCTGTAAGTGTCAGCACAGATAATACCTTCACATGTATGCTGCTCACTGACCACAAACTACATGAATAAAAAGGCCAAGAGAAACTGTGGTGTAACAAGATGCAGTGCTTTAGTAAGGAATACATGCTTGATGTTTTCTGGTGTTGTGCCACTCTGCTCAGAATTGTGGGATGGATTATTGTGGATTTGCTTTTCTTTCAGGAATTAGGGCTGGCCCTGGCTTAGCTTCAGTACTGCAGTGGTATTAACTGCAATGCATTTCTGTCTTACAGCTTCATCCCATTTAGCCATTGTGACTTTGGAGTGACTTCCAAAGCAATCCAATCAGAATGAGTTGGCAGATTAATGTTAACTTTCATGTCAGGACTGAAGGCGATGCAAGATGAAAATGCTAAAAGAAGAGGCATTGCACCAGCCATACTGTAGCTAAAAATAAAACTGGACTGTCTCATGTGAGCTAATGAGCCTTTGTTTAATCTACAAATGAGTAAAGCAGTGGGAAATTACCTTCCTGTGTATTAATAATTCTCTCAATTTAAATAGCATTGATGATAGAGCCTCTGGACAGTATGGAGTCATAGAATGGTTCGGGTTGGAAGGGATCTCCAAAGGTCATCCAACCCAATCCTCCCTGAACTAGATCAGGTTGCACAAAGTCTTGTTGAGCCTGACCTTGAAGATCTCCAGGAATGTGTTCTCAGCTACCTCCCTGAGCTACCTGCTTTTACCTTCCAGCACCCTCATGGTAGAGAACTTGTTCCTAACATCCAAGCTAAATGTCCTCTCATTTCAAACCGTTGTGCCTGCTATCACTGCAGGCCTTCACAAACAGTCCCTTTCCATCCTTCTTGTAGGTTCTCTTCAGATGCTGGCAGGCTGCTATTAGATCTCCCCTGAGCCTTCTCTTCTCCAGGCTGAACAACCCCAGCTCCCTTAGCCTGTCCTCATAGCAGAGGTGTTCCAGCTCCCTGATGATTTTTGTTGCCCTCCTCTGGACCTGCTCCATCAGCTCCATGTGTTTTCTGTGTTGAGGGCTCCAGAACTGAATGAGCACTCCAGAGGAAAGCGGTAGAATCATCTCTCTCATTATCCAAGGGCTGCCCTCTATTCATATAAAATTTTGTACTACCACAGAAGTTTCCATCTTCTTTAGCCTTGGCTGCCACTGAGTTTGTGATACATTTTATGCTGCAGTTCCTTAGGAGCAACATTAGCACAATTAGAAGATTTCCCATTTCACCTGTTGTTTGGGCAACAGCTCAAATGATGCTTTCCTCCTTGCAATGAAGCAGCAGAGTGCTGAGAGTGCTGAGACACTGCAGGGATCAGAGGCCAAGGAGGGAATCTGAACCAGTAACTGTTAACACCCCCATACAATTTGATCATTAATTGTAACCCAAACATCAAAGATCAAACATCACTGCAGCTCTTTGGCAGAGCTGTGTTAGGGCTAAAAGGAGCCTGTACTGTCATGTGTGTCTCAAGCCTCTAAGGCTGACACATTTCATATAGTCTAATGACTTCATTTCCACCCCAGTCTAAAAATACTTCTTTCTTCTTACCTGCATGTAGTAGTTATGGAAGTGAATACTTCTTGGTTTCACAACATTTGGGAACTCCATATGATTAAGCCTACTTTTGCCCACTCATGTTAGTGATTTCTGTTCTCTAGAAAAGTCCATAATGTAAAATAATGATTAGGGGTCTGGAACACCTCTGCTGCAAAGACAGGCTGAGGGAGCTGGGGTTGTTCAGCCTGCAGAAGAGAAGGCTCAGGAGGAACCTATTAGCAGCCTGTCAGTACCTGAAGAGAGCCTACAAGGATAGAGAGAGACTGTTTACAAAGGCCTGCAGTGATGATTTAAAATAAAAGAAGAGGAGATTTAGCTTGGATATTAGGAATAAGTTCTCTACCATGAGGGTGCTGGAATACTGGAAGCGGGTTGCCCAGGGAGGTAGTTGATCTAGATTTTACAGTCCTACTCTGGCAAGGGGGTTGGACTCAATGATCTATGGAGGTCCCTTTCAACCCCTAACATACCGTGATCCTATGAACAAGATGTGGTACTCTTGGATTTCTGGTTGAACACCTTCTACTGACTGCCATTTGTCAGTTGTGGCAAACAGTAAGCATGAAATGTTTGGGGTTTTTTTTCAGCCATAATCTGTGGCTTTGGACAGGCATTTCTTCAGCAGAACTTGTGAAACCAAACAGTTCCACCTCAGTGTAGTAGCTGCATCCACAAAATGCTTTCTAATCACATCAGCCTTGCCAGGATGTTCATAACACCAAGAAGATTTATGAACATTCCAGTACCGATCAGCACTATCCCAGGTCTTAGCTTTACAAATCTGTAGGTAAAAAAGTTTCTGGCCATAATTAACTAAAACTAAGTTTGCTGAATTTTTATTTTTTTTTTTTAACATTTCAGGTATTTTCTTTCTGCCAGGATGAGGTTTTTTTCTGGTTTATTGTTGTCCATTTTTCTGTGCATTAGAACACAATGAAAAGAAAATCAGTCTTCCTGTCTTTCTCTGTATGGTTTAGCCTCCTCTTGCTTTAATATGCAAATACACTTCTCTCAGTGCTGTGTTTATTCCAAGACTCAAATATTTTCTGTTACTGACACTGGAGTGGAAGTCTCCATAAGCAGTTTTGCCTGCCCACTCATTTTGCTTCTTGTAAATTGGAAAGTGCATGACAGCCAAACAAACAAACCAACAAAAATCAATAGAAACAGAGAATGTGACTTAGGACAAATTATTGCTCTGATAATCCCTCATAGTCACATAAGGTGACACAGATGAATTATTAAAAACAAACACTAAATACATTAATAGCAACATTTCTCTGGGATCTAACAGCTGACCTGTAACAGCAACCTTAGAACAGGGACACTAAAAAATGGAAAGAGAGAGACCTCCCCATACTTACCATATGCAATTATTCTAATGAAAACCTTTTAGACTAATAATATTGTCAACAAAAAGCATTTGCAATGTTAGTGACATTTTCTAGAAGGTCAAAACCTGAGGAAAAAAGAAAAAAAGTAAGTAACTACAGAAGTGGTGGAATTAAAGCCAGCTAAATTTTAAGGGGGAAAAAATGTCGCTGCATGCAATTCATTAAATATAAAACATCAAAAGCATTTGCCCCACTTCTACTCTTGGCTGCTTTGATTCCTGTTTGTTTTGCAGAGTGGACCTGTTTACTCTGGAGGTGTTTGCAGTTAGCTGTGGATTCAGATGGGATGTCAAGGTGGTGGAGAGCTCCTCCTGCAGCATTTTGGCTGATGCCGGCAGAACTCAGACAGGCAGAGTGATGCAGTTCTTATATAACACCTCAGGGTTCAAAGTTGGGTTCCCTCCCATTTCCAGCAGCACACAGCTTGCACTTCTCATTTTGCAGTGTCACAGAGTGGTGGACATCAACCTTGACACTGCTGAAAGGCCAAATAACAGTCATTTGTTACTGTGGAATCTCAAATCCCTTTAAGCTCTAGGTAATACAAAGGTAATATAAAGCATTTCCATCTCTGGAAAATTTCTCTGGAACTTGTTTAAATTGATTTAAACAAAAAAATTATCTAAAATGCACCAGCTATACACAATGGTGATATTTATAGTGCAAAATTAACTTCTTCAGGTGCCATACTCCCAAAATGCTTTCACAACCCAGATATTAGTATTGCTGCCAACACATGCCACTGATCTTTTACTTGTATAATGGAAATCACTTATTAGAAGACTTCACTTTCTTCAACATGAAATGTAAAATAATGTATAGGACATTCCCCACATGTCTAATATAATTTCATAATGCAGAGTAGAAAATTCCCTACAGAAATCTTTTGCTTACCTTCAAGCTTTTTATAGAATCACAGAATTGCTGAGACTGGAAAAGACCTCTGATCATCAAGTCCAGCCTATGACCTGACAGCACCACATCAGCTAAACCAAATGCCACATCCAATTTTTTTCTTAAAGACCTCCAGGGATGGTGACTCCACCACCTCCCTGGGCAGTCCATTCCAGTGTCCAATTACCCTTTCTATTTGGAAATGCTTCCTAATGTCTGACCTAAACTTTCCTTGACACAGCTTCAGGCCATACCCTCTTGTCCTGTCACAAATTGCCTGCGAGAGGAGCCTGACCCCTGCCTGACTACAACTTCCCTTGAGGTAGTTGTAGAGAGTGATGAGGTTCCCTCTAAGTCTCCTTCTCTCCAGGATGAACACCCCCAGCTCCCTCAGCCTCTCCTCATAAGACTTTCCCTCCAGCCCCCTCACTAGTTTCGTCACTAAGAGTTAGAGCATAACTGTTTATAGGATCATAGAATGGTTTGGGCTGAAAAAAATCTCCAAAAGTCATCTAGTCCAACCTCCCTGCAGTCAGAAGGGACACCCTTCAATAAACTAGGTTGCCCAGAGCATGGCTGTGCCTGACCTTGAATATCTCTGAGGATGGGGACTCAATGGCCTCCCTGCGCAGTATCTTCCAGTGTTCCACCACCCTCATGGTAAAGAACTTGTTCCTAACATCCAACACGAATCTACTCTTCTCTGATTTCAAACCATTGTCCCTTGTCCTATGATTACAGACTTATACTAGTTTCCTTCTCATCCTTTTTAATTTAGTAGTCTCTTGTTATTAAAGTAGAATAGGAAACACATCCATAACTCAGAGCATATTATTTCTTTGTACATTACATTATGTCCAGATCAAATAGAATCACCTTTCTCTTAAAATGATCCTATTAATTGGTGGATCAGTTCATGTCATAAGCTTGTAGCATGTTGGTGAAATTAATTATATAAGGGAAATGGAGAAAATAAAGCATTAATATAGTTAACAGTAATAATACATGTTATGGATTGTGCTTCTAGCTAGAAGTTCTCCAGGGAAATTACAAAACTTGGCTAGATTACTCTGTCTTGGTGAGACCTCACCTGGAATATTGTATTCAGTTTTGGGCTCCCCAGTTCAGGAAGGACAGGGATCTAATCAAAAAAGTCCAAGGGAGGGCTATGAAGATGATGAAGGGGCTGGAGCACTGCCCTGTGAGGAGAGGCTGGGGGGTTTCTTAGTCTGGTCAAGAGAAGACTTAAAGGGGATCGAATCAATGTTTATAAGTATCTGAGGGCTGGGGGTCAAGAGTCGGAGGTGACAAACTCTTCTCAGTTGTCCCCTGTGACAGGACAAGGGGTAATGTGTATGAACTATAGCACAGGAAGTTACACCTCAACATGAGGAGAAACTTCTTTACTGTAAGGGTCACTGAGCACTGGCACAGGCTCCCCAGACGGATTGTGGAGTCTCCTTCTCTGGAGACTTTCCAGCCCTGTCTGTTCCTGTGCAACCTGAGCTAGATTCTATGGTGCTGCTCTGGCAGGGGGGGTTGGACTCAATGATCTCCAGAGGTCCCTTCCAAGCCCTAACATCCTCTGATCCTGTGATTGGCTCCCCCATGCTCCAAACCCCTGTGGTGTTCTGACTAGGACAAACCAGAGTGATGCACACTTTCATTCCGATGATCTCTGAGACAAGTCCAGCACAATGCATGGCTATGGCTGTGTGCTGGTTTGAGGCTAATTGGAATATTTTAGTGAAAAAAAATCTATTATAGGCTGTGAAAAGAAAGCAACACTGGTGATGTCTACTTCACTCATAAGCTTGATGAGATGTATAAGAACAAGGACACAGATAAGACACAGAGAGTCTCGATCTCTCTAGTAGGTGTGTGTCTGCTGACCTGTCTGCTGAGTAACCTAACTAACCCCTCTGCTTCTAACCCCCCTGGCTGATCCTCCAAACTCACCTGGTACATAAGCCAGACCCTGGGGTAGGGTAGAGTGGTGGAAAGAAGGTGGAAGGGTGGTTGGGAGCCCCTCCTGGGGTCTCTGATGTCTGGGAGGGGAGTTGTGTTTCTGTATTCCCTTTAACTTGTCTATTTCTGTAACTATTCCTGTCTGTAGTGTGTATCTCTGCTTGTACATTGTGCTGAGCTGTAAATAGAGCTTCAGTCCTTAACTTCCAGCTGGCTGAGTCTAGTCTGGGTCATTTTACAAAGTGTGTGTGTGTGTGTGAACTCCCAAACCATTACAGGCTGTCAGTCAAGAAATGAAAACTGTACAGCTGTTGTACTATAGTTCTGAATCCAGTCTAATTAGCTGGACCTCTAAACAAGCCTGATTACCTGACTTACAATGTGGCATTAAACTCAGCAACATGCCCTGTCAATCTGGAGGTGAGCTGCAAACCTCAGCCATGATGCTGTACGGAAATAAGGAAGTCATCTTGCCTTCTTAAAAGAAAACGATCAGTCAAACTCTAGATGGAACTCTTCTAGATGGAAATGAAACTGTCAAATTGTGCACCAAAGCCACCAAAATATTTCTCATAAGTTTTTTCTATTAATTATTTAATCTTGAAATATGCTTTGCTTATTCTGTCTCAGTGAGAACTGCAAAGCAATATGATAACACTAGTTCAGTTTATATCAAAACTTGCTAGACCTGTTTAAAAACAAATAACCAAACCCAAGTATAATTTCTGGTCTGAAACTAAGCATATACATTCAGAAAAATAACATATTTTTAAAAAAATATAGATTGGCTAAAACATTGAATGTATAATGAAACCAGTTTAGCTATTCTCTTTATCATGAAGAGATGGTAAGATACCATCTCAAATACTGTATACAGCTCTGGAGCGCTTAACACAGGAGGGACATGGACCTGATGGAGCAGGTCCAGAGGAGGACCATGAAAATTATCAGGAGGCTGGAATACCTCTGCTATGAGCTTTCAGCCTGGAGAACAGAAGGCTCCAGTGAGACCAAATAGTAGCCTGCCAGTACCTGAAGTGGGCTACAAGAAGATTGCAGAGGGACTTTTTACAGAGGCCTGCGGTGATAGGACAAGAGACAATGGCTTGAAATGAGAAAAGAGGAAATTTAGATTGGATGTTAGGAACAAGTTTTTTACTACGAGGTTGGTGGAAGACTGGCACAGGTTGCCCAGGGAGGTAGTTGAAGCCCCATCCCTGAAGATACCCAAATTCAGGTTAGACAAGACTCTGAGTAACCTGATATAGAGAAGTATGTCCCTGCTCACTCCAGGAGGGTTGGAGTAGTTGACCTTCGGAGGTCACTTCCAACCCAAACCATTCTATGATTCTGCATTAGCATTTAAATAAATAAGATTCCAGCATGCTTTAAACACTTCAAACCACTAAATCCAAAAGTTCTCCTTCCACCCTCCCCCCCCCCCCACCCAATGTCACACCAACTTGCA
>VWZE01004261.1:310099-325015 GCA_013396675.1 Eubucco bourcierii
CCAAATATTGCTCAACCAAATTAGCTCCTAATAATGAGCTTCTAAATAATTACACTTGAAAACACATTCCTTGTTTCCTGCAATGCGATAATGTTGTGCAAATATCTGATCAGATCCACTTCATCTTCACCCACCTTAAATGTACAGCTCAGGAACCCACAGTAGAAATAAATCTTTTTCTAAACTGTGGATGTGCTCTTGCAGCTATGGAACAACAGCCATGGATGTTCTCTTCTGAAATTCATTATAAAATAGGAAATCTGCATATTCCTTTAACAGCTCTAAGGTTAAATCAATAGGTCTGTCTTTGTTTTATTCTTCTCAAGTTTCAGATGCTGTTGATTACAAAATTCTTCAGTGAGGTAACCTTTTCAGATCACTAGCAACTTGAAATCTCAGATGAGGTTAATCCTTGATTTGATATTTTTATATAGTGGACTCCACTTTAACTGGATGCCAATTGTCCAGACAATCCTGACAAAAGTTGATTTTCCAGTCTGAATCTATTTTTGTATGGCGTGTTAAGCCATAAAAAAAAAAAAAAAAAAAAAAAAAAAAAAAAAAAGACAGTAGAGGGTTGTTGTTGTTTGTTTGGGTGTTTTTTACATTCACTATTTATGACCACTCCTAACAAACTCCTTTCATGCTCTAACCATTTTCTTCATGCTTCTACGACTGTATTGTTTTAAGTGCTGAAGGTGTGCATGAGATACTGAAAGCAGATGAAAGACTGAAAGAGCTTTCAGCTCACAGCTGGGATGACGGCCTTGTAAACAGCTCTGCACCTATCCAGCTTTGTGACAAGTTTCAAACAAGTCATCTGATTCTGTACCATTTAAAAGAGTAAGAATTTGAGACTGAATTCAAATTGCAGAGGAGCAAACCTCCTATCTGTTGCAGGGAGCGGATGTACCGCAGTGAAACAGTGAGAGGAGGCAGCAGCGTTCAGACACGCAGGATGTGAAGCTGTAAGAACTTAAGATTTCCAAGTGAGATTAGCCTTAGCAACACTGAGTGGTAGGCACTTGTTCTCTAGTGAACTTGTCAGTCCAAATTTAGGAATTTCTGGCACAGGGAATGCATCAGGGTCGTAAGAATAGGAGACCCACAGGAGCATGAGGATATAAGAAGTCATTCAAGTCAGCGTGTGAGGAAGACCAATGAAGAAAAAGAAAAGGCTGCCGACTGGTCATGTTACTCAAGTAGTTAGAATGGAATTTCTTTATTTAGCATAGAGGTATAGGGGTTTATATTAGTAATCCCATCTTCTAATGGCATTTCTCTGAGCAAACAGGCAGAAATTATGTTTCTCTTTTATATCACAACTGACTGAAAAGTTGCAGGCTTTTACCTTCCCTTGCGTGCCTGATTTGGGAGAGAAATTTCAAAGTGGAACTCCCTCCTCCTGAAACAAAACAAACTAGAAGGGAACTATTCAGAGATAACCTAACGCCCACACCCCTTCCTCTGAAAACAGGATGTCTACAATTTGATTTGATTGTTGGGATATAAGGATGTCTGTGAAATTAGTTGCAACAGACAAACCAAGCAGCAGAATGCCTAATTGGAGAGCCTGACATGCTCACATTTTCAGCTGCTTGTCATCTTCAGGATAACATTATTCAGCACCAGAACTCTGGGCACCTAGAAGAATTTATTGGTGGAGTATTTTGGTGCTGAGATCATTGCAGTGCCTCTCAGGCTAAGTAGTGGCTAAGCAGGGCTTTCTGAGGGTCTCACAGCTGGATTTAGAGAACTAAAGTGGTAGTCTAAATTTAGAGAGCTAAAGTGCTGTCTAAATTCCTCTGTGAAGCTATGTGGGAGAGAGGTAGGAGCTAATCTTCTACTGGAGGAGGATAGCTATTTCCAAAGGGTTGGACTTGTGGAAAGCATGTGCCAAGGCAGCTACTGGGGGACTGAGACTTCAGTACTTGCTTGTGCTCTTTGCTGGCTTGAGCCTATGCTGAGCTCATCAAGCAAAGCAATTATGTTTCTTGTAAAGTCCTACAGGGACATTCTTGCTATGAAGTAAAGAGATGGAATCACCGCCAGTCCAAGGTCTGCCTAGCTGCTCTGAATCTCTTCCATACTTAACGAGGTGCTCAGAACTAAGGTATTTGAACTTAGATACCTTAAGTAGGTGTTGTCTGTGTAGCCTGAAATAGATCAGAAATAGGAGACCTGGCGGCAGTTAGTTTAATTTCTGAGTTTCTATACATCACTTTCTGCTTCTCAATCTCTCCTTGCTTTCCTTTAAAGGTATGTAGGAAACTAATGAGCAAGCTGTCACCTATATAAAAATAGGTCTTTCATCAGCCTTGTTGCCCTTCTCTGAACATGATCCAGAACCTCAGTGTCCTGCTTGTAGTGAGTGGCCCAGAACTGAACACAACACTCGAGGTGTGGCCCTACCAGTGCTTGGCACAGAGGGATGATCACCTCCCTATGCCTGCTGACTGTAGTGTTTCTAAGACCAGCCAGGATGCATTGGCTTTCTTGGTCACCTGGGCACACTGCGGACTCATATTTAGCCAGCTGTCAAACACAACATAGGTACAGGTGATCTTGCTCTGCCACAGGGGTTGGACTAGATGATGTTTCGAGGTGCCTTCTGCTGTCCAACCTTCTGTGATTCTATGAAGCCTCTCTGAGTCACAGTTTTCCAACCACACAACCCCACCTCTGTAGCTTTCCAAGGGATTGTTGTGACCCAGGTGGAGGACGTTGCACTTGACCTCATTAAACTTGATAGAGTTACCTTTGGCCCACCAGTCTAACCTGTCCAGGTCCTGCTGCAAAGCCTGCCTACCCTCTGGCAGATCAGCACAGCCACCCAGCTTGGTGACATCTGCAATAATTTTTTTGTTTGTTTCTTATATCTTTCAGCAATATTTGTGCTACAACTCTCTTGCAGGAAAAAGCACAGAAATAAGAGAAACAGTACTTATTTCTCCCCTTCATGCATGCCTGTTGTACCTAATGGTACTGCAGCAGTAGTAATTTCCTCAATAGTGGTTCATTACCAGCAGTTAGCAACCCCTTCTGGCAATTAGCTAATTACCTTGCCTTCATCTATGGTGAAAGGAAACGGTTAGAAAGGGCATTGTTTGCTCAATTAACCAAAAGATACATGCTTAGTAAAAACTGTGGAAGGAAATCCCTCCAAAATGCACTCATCTTAGGTTTTTCTTAGGAGCTGTGCAGTCTGAAATGATAAACCAAAGAAATTCAGAAGAATCAATATGCTTTGGTTTGGGGTTTTTTCTTAACACAAGCACCAGGATGACAACATTCTGCAAAAGGCAAGCTCCTGAGCTCAGTTGAGGTTTGTGGTATTCTGAGAGCTCAAACTAATGCAACCATGAGCAGCTCAGGCCAGGATGGCCTCCAGGATCCTGCGAGCTGGATATAACCCAGGGGATGAATCTACTTGGCCAGATGCCTTTTCCTCTGAGTTGCTGCCATGGCTTCCTCCACGTGGGCAGAAAGATGGATGGATGGGGACATAAACCTCCTACAGAGGGCCCAGCAAAACCTCCATATGGCCCATGCAGAAAAGACACAGCAAAGCTGGTGTCTCTCCTCTGCAAAAGGACTGGCCTGTATCTCTCTCTCCTTTAAGCCCTTTAGGCTTCACCTACTCTAATCTGTGTAATATCCATAATAAAAAAGCATCCACCCAGCCATTTATATACAATTACTGGCTAAAAATTCTTCAGTAAAAGATGCCCTGTTACAAAATGATTTTTTAATTAAAAGAGATGATTTTTATTCAAACAGCAGCTGACAAAATGTATCATTTTTCTCTTTTTTTTGGAGGAAAAAAATAATTACTTCTTCTCATGATGCTGGATTGGTTATCTTACAGGAACTATGGGTGGTACAGTCTTAATGCCAGTCCTTACCTTTTCCCCTATGTTCTTAATGCCTCTCAGCTCTTTCTGTTGTACCATCAGGACCTGAGCTGACTCCACAGTTTTTCCCTTACCTCTTCCCCTATGTTCTTAATGCCTCCCAGTTCTTTCTGTTGCACCATCAGGACCTGAGCTGGCTCTACATTTTGTTGTATGACCAAAATGCCACTGCATGACGTGGTGCTTCCCCTCTTCCATTTCATTTCCCTATCTGTTATAATAATTGATTCACCTGTAAATGACTCCTAACTCTTCACAAACATCTGAAAATTAGCACTGGCTTTTTCTTTCTTTGTTACTGAGGACATAACAAAAGCAAAATCTCCTCCTTCTCTGATCCTCTCATCCCAAATCATGAACTACCAGCATTTCCTGGCTATAAGCAGAAGCAGATTTTACAAGCCTTGAGGTATGATATGTGACAACATTTCTCATGGCTTTAGAAATAAACATAAGCATGTTAGAAATGTAGAATTTTGGTTATTTTAATAACAATTACAAAGCATCTGAGGAAAAAAAAGGCAGATCTGTTTTCTTCCTCAGAAAGTATCATTGGTGGCCATTCTATGTAAAACTCTTTCTCTTCATTTTCTTCTTTACCGTTCATCTAAGCAAATGAATCCCACAGATCTCCACCTGCAGTTTATAAATTCATCATGTTTCCCATAGTAGTCTTTGATCTTTCTTAACCCTGCATGAACAGGCTTTATCTTTTACTCTTTTGCAATCTCCTTTCAAAGGAAATTCAAGGTTTAAAATACATGAAGGTGGAGATATCTTACATCCAATTCATCTTAATAAAGCCTAACCTATTAAACAGGCTAATGCCAACACCAAGAGCTACTATAAATAAAAGTAAAGAATAAACTGACAATAAAAATTGATCTGTACAATATTTCAGAATCAACAAATCCCGTGCCTGGAAGACCACTCCAACTCTTTGATCAAACTCTACATGATTAAAAGCAGACAGAAATGAATCCCTGTGGGTTCACCATGTTTTGTTCTTTGCAATCTATCACTTCTTCAAACCTAGGAGAATTAAAGCAAGTTTAAGTGACCAAAAAGTGTCTAGATTCTGTGCTTTAGTCAGTCAGAAACCTCTACTATGACAATAGGTTGAGGGAGTTTGGGTTGTTCAGCCTAGAAAAGAGAAGACTCTAGGAGGACCTTAGAGCTGACTTCCAATGCCTGAAGGGATCCTACAGAAAGGCTGTAGAGGGACTTTTCATCAGCGCGTCTAGCGATAGGACAAGAGGGAATGGTTTTAAGCTGAGGAAGAGTAGATTTAGACTGGATCTTAGAAAGAAGTTCTTCAGTATGAGGGTGGTGAGACCCTGGAATAGTGTGCCCAGGTTGTGAATGCCTCCTCCCTGGGAATGTACAAGGCCAGGTTGGATGAGGCCTTGAGCAGCTAAGTCTAGTCGAGAGGTGTCCCTGCCCATGGTAGGGAGGTTGGAGCAGATGATCTCTGAGGTCCCTTCCAACCTAAACCATTTTAGGATTCTATGATTAACTTACAAATTTTGACTGGGAAATTGAATATTTGCAAGCATTGAAGTTCAAGATGATGAAAGAACTGTCGGATGGCAATGAAACCATTTTAAAACAAATTGTTTAGCCCAGTGAATGCTGTTAGATATTCAGCTGAGAGAGGAGTGAGGATCTGTACAATTCATCTATAATGAGCTCTACTCAAAGAACCCAAACAGCTTTTCATTGACTGAATTGAACTCTTTTATACTGGCAGCTAGAAAGGAAAAGATTCTGTCTGTGATTCTGGAATGGTGTGTTTTTAAAAAGGGCATTTTCTCTGCACTCTCCCCATACTCTTGAATGAAAGATTGTGTTCCAGCTTATTAGCGTGAAGACAGATCACGCCTAAAGTAATATGCCACTTTTTACAGCAGATGGAGCCCAGTAACTCAGACTAGCTCGGGAAAATGACCACAAAAGAAGTCTTTTAGCATGAAAGGGGAGCAACACAGCACAAAAGCAGACATTTTTCTTCTTCACAGTATATTCTCAGCAAGCTTACTCCTTATTAAACTAAAAAAAAATCCCTTTGTCATAGTTGTCTCTCTTTGCCTCGCTGCAACAGAGCAGACACACACCACTTAAAGATGTTCAGTAACATCACTGCTACAACCCTTAGAAAGGGAACACTGGAGATTAATGGTTTAGGAATAGCTTTTTTCCATCCTAAGAGATGCAATTCATCTGCTCACTCATCTGCAGAGTGCTGCTCTTTATACTGCCCTTGTAGGTTTCTCTGAAACACACGATGGAAACTTTCAAAAGCATTTTGTTAGTGGCCTCCCTTCCTTCCTGCTGCAGTCAAGGGGATAAACCTCCTTGATTTCCAGTAGGAGCAAAGAACTGCAAGTTCTGGCTAGATTTTCTTCTATCTTTCTGACATCACAAAACCACAGAATCAGAAATAACAGAAAAATTTCAGTTTGAAAAGACCCCCATCAAGTCCAACCACTATCCCTACTCTATCAAAGTTCATCCTTAAACCTCAAGTACCACATCCAAGTGACTTTTAAACACATCCAGGCCTGGTGAGTTGACCACCCCCTGGGCAGTCCACTCCAATCTTTAATGTTTCTAAAAAAACCCTACCTTTTCACCAGGCAATCAACAAATACTCAAACAAAATAATCTGCATATTACTTATATTGTTATTCCCAAGCATGGACATATATAATATATATATATAAACATATTAAGCCAATTTATTTATTATAATTAATGTATTTTTAAAAAAAAATCAGCAGTGTTAATTAGGGGATTTTTTTTTTAATAATTTCCATGAAACTGCATTTATGAGGCTGTGAGGATGAAGAGAGAAAGCATCTAAGCCATTTTGTAGGATGCTTCAGAATGGCATCATCCAGGCTGCAGAGAAAATGGCTGATTTCTACTATAAACAAAAAAAAGGCATTAGCTTTGCATAATAGCTCCAGGGCTGGTTTCAGCTGCATTATGTCACATAGGGATGAACGTGAGAATTGCAAGGTGATCTGGGGTGAGAAGCACAGCATGCTTCCTAAACTAGAAAACAGACAAGACCTATGGATGTGTGCTGATGACACCTCCAAAAGCATTCAGGAAATCAGCACATCTCCTTAAAAGCCTCCATAAATCTTTAACACCTTGGCAGAAAAATACCTGTGTCCTTAGCACTGAAGATTTAGTCTGGATTAGGAGTCAGGAGATGTGTTTCTCAGCCTAAAACTGCAGCACCTTGTGTGTGTGTGTACAAAGGCATCTTTTGACACTCAGCACTTGCCATGCTTGTCAGTTCCGTGGCTCTGGCTTGAGGCTCTCAGATAGTCATGAGACAATCTGAGGGAGTAGCCAGAGGTTTGAAGTTAACAAAAAGTGACAGAGTTTATATCTAGGACTATGTTAAATAAGGTTAGGTCAGCTAGTTTAAGGAAGCACACTATAAATAGCTTGTGCTGTTTCTGAAGTAAGACCTTTTCATAGAAATACAGGTTAAAGCCCTCAGTGTGTCACTCAATTTGTCCCTTAAGACAAAGATAAGTGTTTGTGAGAGGTCATTCAGAGCTGCCATTTGACATCTTGGGATTTCTTTTTATCTGTTTATCTTGCCTTAGCAAAGTTATTTTGTTGATGGAGGAGGGAACTAAATGTGTACATGGAACTTCCTATGCCTCAGCTTCCACCCATTGGCCCTCGTCCTGTCATTGGACATGACCAAGCAGAACCTGGCTCCCTCCTCTGAGCACTCATCCTTTATAAACACGAATGAGGTCACCCCTTAGTCTCCTCCTCTCCAAGTTCAAGAGCCCCAGCTCCCTCACTCTCTCCTCATAAACTGGAAACAACACAATGCATTTTAACCACTGAGAGAAAAATGATAGAAACTCAAAATATTTGGGAAATCAGTAGTTATTTCACCATACTAGATGCAGAGAGGCATACAGAGAAATAAAATTTGTTAAATACATTTTGGAGCAAATGTTACCACTGACCAATAAATTGGGGAAGAGGTAGGGCCTGCACTGCAGGAATATTTCATTAATATTAAGTGGCCTGGCAATAGAGTTTTCAAGAAAATGTCATATTCTCTTAGTGTCAAGCTACTAGTAGAGATCTATCTTCTTAGGGCAGATAATATCAACTCTGTGACAGACCAGGGAATTGCCTATGAAAGAGAACTTTGAATGGTAGCTGCTTGATACTGAATGGAAGGCTAAAGCAGAAAGAACAAGGGGTGTTGTTCCAAGATCACTGTAGCTGGATCATGGGTACAGGTACTGCATTGCCAGTTCTGTGAGGTTTGTGCTTGGGCTGCCTTCAATTAATATCTGGAGAGAATTTAATGAGAACAGTTCTGTCTGCTGTATTGCAGTGAGAATATTTTGTAGGCAGCATTACTTACCATGGTCCTCCACAGTAATAATCAGCTTGCTTGAGCAGCTAATTCTGATGAGTATCATCAGATCTTTACACTTCAGCAACTAAAAAGCAATCACACAGACCGCAGAAAACCTAGGTGCAAGCCCTCAGACAAGTGTAATAAGCTGCATGTTGTCAGCCATGCAATGAATGAGAGACTCAAGAACTGTTTTTCACTGTGTCATTTAGAGTGGTATGAATTCATAGAATCACAGAATCAACGTTAAGGGTTGGAAGGGACCTTGAAAACTCAACCAGTCCAACCTCCTGCCAGAGTAGGATCACTGAGAGTAGGTCACACAGGAACATATCCAGGTGGGTTTTGAATGCCTCCAAAGAGGGAGACTCCACAAGCTCTCTGGGTAGCCTGTTCCATGGGTCTATCATCTTCACAGTGAAGAAATTTTTTCATCTGTTCCTGTGGAACTTCCTCTGCCCCAGCCTGCACCCATTGCCCTGTCATTTGACATCCCTGAGCAGAGCCTGGCTCTGTCCTCCCGACACTGCCCTGCACATCTTTACAAACATGAATGAGGTCTTCCCTCAGGCTCCTCTGCTCCAAGCACAAGTGTCCCAGCTCCCTCAGCCTGTCCTCAGTAGGGAGATGTTCTCCTGCCTTCAGCATTTTTGTGGCTCTGCACTGGACTCTCTTCCTGTTCCCTGAGGTCCTTCTGAAACTGAAATGCCCAGAACTGGACAAGATATTCCTAATGTAACCTCACCAGGGCTGAGTAGAGAGGTAGGAGAACCTGTTATAACCTACTCACCACTCCCTTTCTAATAAACCCTGGTATGCCACAAGAGCCACTGCTAGCATGGATAGTTTATCAGCAGGACCTCTCAATTTTACCACACTTAACAGAGAAAATGTACTTACATAATATCCTTTCTTATTTAGCTGTTTACCTTTATTTATTTCTTTTTTATTCCTTTATACTTGATGTTTTTTTTTTCTGTCTTGACCATCTCTACACTCAACAGAGTATGGGAAGGAGGAATTTCCCCACATTTTCTAGATTTTTTTTCTTAAAACAATCCATTTAGAACTTTTCTATACTGAAATCTTCTGTACTGAAGTACAACCCAGCACCTAAACCTTTCTCTGCTTACTTACATTCTACTTCTTGCCTTTTTTTTCTTCCCTCAAATGGTGCAGTTTAAATCACACACAGATAATTTTTGACATAATCAGAATTCCAGATGAGCATTATCTACTTGATATTTTTATGTGATGCAATATTTGAGTAAATAGGATAATGTCTGACACTAAAAAAGATAAAAAAACCCAAAACCCAACAAACCTACAACCTAAACACGTCTGGAAGTTAATGGGAATGAAAAAGAATGAGAGGAGAAAAATTAAAATTGAGCCTTCTGGTTTAATGAAAAAATTTTTTTTTGTTGTTGTTTAACTAGACTGGTGTATGTAAGAAAAAGAAACTACTAAGCTAAGAAAATGCTTCATGCTAAAGTATTAGAGAAATAAAACTGACAATATGTGACACATCAAGAGGTCTTCCCATGAATTTCCCACTAAAGTGCTACCATTTAGTCTCTTGTATAGAATTACAGAATGTCAGAATCTCCAAATCACAGAATGTCAGGAGCTGGAAGGGACCTTGAAAGCTCATCCAGACCAACCCTCTGACACAGCAGGACCATCTGGAGCAGATCTCACAGGAACATGGCCAGGAGGGTTTTGAATATCTCTAGAGAGGGAGTGCAACACATTCAAGGTAAACTGTGTTCAGGGTGATAGCTTGAAGATGCATGTACGTGGATAATTTCTAGCACTAAATGAGAGAAGCATGAATGAAAATCCTAAATGCTTCTGCTAAAAGAAGTACATGCACTGACAAGTGAGACAGCATAGAAGTCTTTAAGTATATGCTACTGTACCTACTGTTCTTCACCAGTGATCTGTAAACGGTTATCAGATCAAAAGTAAAGAGAGTGAGGAATGGCACAAGACATAGCAGCTCATTTATGAAGGAAAATCATCTACAACCAGTAGCAGTCTAGTGTGGAGACTAATCGTTTGTTTACTGCTTTTGAAACGATGCTTGTTCTACACACAGTGATCAGACACTCTGCATAATGAACAACCCCCTCCCTCCCAGAAAAAAAAAAATAAAAAAATCCATGAGCTCAATTATACTGAAGGTAAACTATTCTATGGCAATTGATTTCCAATTAAACACTCTGTGCTGGACCTGCAGCAGGAGATGTGTGAGCAGCCTCTCATTTGTAACGAGAAATCAATAGCTGATCAAGCCTTTCCAGAAAATGGGATGCAAAATGCTGCTATAAAGCTTGTAATGCTGCAACCAGATTGTGGAGCATGTCAGGGGGGATGGAAAGCAATGATCAAACACAGCAACAAAGCAAACTGACAGGGACTGTCGAAATGAAACAAACACAAAACCAAACCGAACCAAAAGAAACAACCTATTTGTTTTTTAAACTACTTTCTTCAAGAAATAAATGGAACAAGCTCTAAAAATGAGTTGATGGTGTTTATATGATAGTTGTGAGCAGTTAAGCACCTGACAGTTTAAAGCCCCATTAAAAATACAGCATTACTCTGAATGTTTAGGGGAGGTATCTAAAAGGAAGAGATTAGAAGTGCAAAATACCAGCTAGAAGTAGAGAGCGGTGAAATGCAACTTCTGCAACGATACAGAATCACAGAATGGTTTGGATTGGAAAGAACTTCAAAGATCATCTAGTTCCAACCTCCAAATACACACAAAACAAACCTAGAAGGAGCATTTTTCAGAAGAGCTGATATCCAGAATAGACTGCCAGGGTAGAGAAATGGGTATGTACATAGAAAAGCCAGGGCTGAGACACTGAACAGGTGGAAGAGAATAGAAACAAAGCAGATATTAAACAGTAGCATCCTTACCACTGACCTGTTTCTGCATCACCTGTGAAATTGTCACCAGATGCCCTGTGGAAATGAGTAATTCGTCTTGACCAGAGGGTTATGGTGCATGTAACACTCCCAGGACACTGGGGTTTGCTACATCAACCATATAATACATTACACCTAGCCACAGTTTTCTGAAAGTGATTAGTCTAAACCAACCAGAGGGACACTCACTCTATCATAAGTGTCTAGGGTGGGTAAAAGATATCAGTGATCTTCCAGTGACTATAAATCAAGCTAGATAACAGCCTAATGTGTGCTGTTGGAGGTAGATGCAGTTAATTTCTCCCCAGTTAACTTATCCCCCATACGGCCAAGAAAATATTTATGGGAGTACCTCATGATAATGAGGGACTCCTTATCCATGATTATCCTATGGCCATTCTGAAAACACTAAAGCAGCTGAGACAGTAACAAGAGCAGAGGTGGAAGAAGTTACTCTTCAGGTGGATGAAATGATCTCAGAAGAGCAAGCAATACCAGCTGTACCACAAATCTAGCAATGACTCAGCATGGAGGATCTCGCTCAGATGTATTCTATGCCTATGGGTGGGACAAAAGTGTAAGTCATAGAATCACAGAATGGTTTGGCACTCACTCTCTACATTGTTATAGACATCAATGAGGTCACCCCTCAGGCTCCTCCTCTCTAAGCTCAAGAGCCCCAACTCCCTCAAGCTCTCCTTGTAAGAGAGATGTTCCATTCCTTTAATCATCTGTGTGGCTCTATGCTGGACTCTCCCACTGCTGCTGTTGAGATGCCTGAGACAGCTTTTCACAAACATTAAGCTCACATAAATCAGCATAATCAAATAGGGAAGTAAACTCAGTCGTTCAGTACTGGTTCTGTGCCTCTCCACCCCATAGAATCATAGAATCACAGAATGGTCTGGGTTGGAAGGGACCTCCAAAGTTGATCCAGTCCAAGCCCCACTGCAGTCAGCAGAGATATCCTCAATTAGATCAGGTTGCGCAGAGCCCTGTTGAGCCTCACCTTAAATATCTCCAAGATGGGGTCCCAGCCACTTCCCTGGGCAATCTGTGCCAGTGTTCCACCACCCTTGTGGTAAAAAAACTGTTTCTAAGTCAACCTTTGTTAAAAAAGGAAGCACCTGATTTGCCAGAGTGAGTGACTTTTTTAAATTAAATAAAGGAACATAAAGCATTGAGAAACCTCCCAGAGGCTGGGAATGACTCAGTGAAGCAGAACAGTTTTGAAATTCTTATTCTTATAATTATTCCTTTGGTGAGAAAATGAATTTTGCTTTCTGTAATAATTTCCCAGTGGTGCATAACTTAATGGCATAAAGATGGAGTTCTGCATAGGGTGGGTCCCACCTAGAACCTGTTGAATGTTGTCTGTAGGTTGAGGGAAATTCTTAAGGGATTAATGCTGGGAAGCTAGAGATGTGTCCTGAGCCTATGTTGTTAGTTTGTCACAGAATCACAGAGTATCAGGGGCTGGAAGAGACCTCAAAAGATCATCCAGTCCAACCCCCCTTTCACACCAGGGTCACCTATACCAGATCACACAGGAACACATCCAGGCAGGTTTTGAATATCTCCAGAGAAGGAGACTCCACAATGCCCCTGGGCAGCCTCTTCCAGTGTTCTGTCACCCTCACAGGGAAAAAAATAAAAAATCCCATGCTTACATGAAACTTCCTATGCCTCCACTTCCACCCATTGCCCCTTGTCCTGTCACTGGGCATCACCCAGCAGAGCCTGGCTCCATCCTCCTGGCATTCATCCTTTAGATCTTTATAAACATGAATGAGGTGTCCCCTCAGGCTCCTTCTCTCCAAGCTGAAGAGGCCCAGCTCCCTCAGGCTCTCCTAGAGAGAGAGATGTTCCTTCCATTTCCTTCATCATCTTTGTGGCTCTGTACTGGACTCTCTCAAGCAGTTCGATGTCCTTGAACTGGGAGGCCCAGAACTGGACAGAGTTTATCCAAATGCAGCAAAGGTTTCAAGACCGTGTCTTTTAATTTCAGGAGTTAGATGGCATAGTAATACTTTATGGAAACATAGTGGTGAGGGGGGGAAATGCTGGGAAGAATTCAGATCAGGCAGTCTCTGCCTCTATCCTGGGTCAAGTTAACTATGATTAATTTACCTGACTGTGGGACCCTTTTCAAAGGTAATCTTCTCGATATACCAAGATAAAAAGCCAGAAGTCTCCCAAGTCACCTGGAAATGCTAGTTTATATCTGATGCAGTTGCCAGGCAACCATCATCATCTTCCAGTTACTAAAAATTGTCTGACTGGAGTTGACCTTACTTTTATGCTGTAGTTACCCCTACAGCCTTCCCCAAAATAACAGAATTCTGTCAATCTGCCAGAAACAAAATCCTGTCATTACACTGAAATTTTGCAGCCCATTAGTCCATAAGATGAACTATTGCCTTTAGGTGTCCCAAAGGGATGAGCTGCTAGAGCCACTGATTTATTTCAGTTAGAAGTGAGGTTTTTGCTTTTCAGTGCATGTGAAATTCTTTCTTTCATCTCTTTTAAACAAATATTTGTATTGATTCTAAGAATGCAGACCTGGGGACTTCAATCTGCACTGCAGTCTTAGCCAAAATCACGGTTAGACTGGAGAGGAATGCAGCCTATTTTAAAGAATGCAGTATGTGGCCTTCCAGCAACAAAATGCATGCCAGGAATAACCAGAATTTGATAGTCAAGAATGAAATCACATGTCAATTAGCTCACATTAGTTTTGCATTTATTTAATATTTATTGCTTCTGTTGCAAAGCAGCCATGAAAAAGAAACTGCTTTACAGAAGTAGGCAAATATCAGCCCTGTTTTGCAATAAGAACAAGAGGACACAGTCTCAAGCTGTGCCAGGGGAAGTTTAGGCTGGAGGTGAGGAGAAAGTTCTTGACTGAGAGAGTCATTGGCTACTGGAATGGGCTGCCCAGGGAGGTGGTGGAGTCACCGTCCCTGGAGGTGTTCAAGGCAGGTTTGGANCAAAGTACTCAGCCTACATTCCTGCTCCTAGTTTAATGACATCTGAAATTCTTAGAGGAACCAACCAGGAAGAAACTGAGTATTAATTAGGGAGCTGCTAGGGTAATCTTTAGCTCACCTATTTTACCAAGCTTAAATGCATGTATTTGGTTCAAGCCACATTCTCCCTACTGAGAATCAAGAGAGTTCCTAAGGAAGGCTCATCCCATTTGAATAATGTCTTTGTATCTGTCTTGACAAGAGTTAGATGCAATCCAGATGAGTGAGTTACCCAGATACCTGACTTTTACACAGCTGAGGTTCAGTGAGATGAATTACTCAGTTTACAGGTAATCAATAGGAAGTACTCTGCAGATGGACTCTAGGGTCACATTGCAACCACAGACAAAACACTAGAACAACTCTGGTCTCAAATTCTCCAGCTCTGTGATTTATTCACTGATCACTACCCTCTATGCAGACAATTTAATGTATTGGAGATACTTTTTCTTTTTCCTAGTACTTGAAAAAAAAAAAAAGATATTTATTAGATGAAGTGACTTGCTGTTTCTTTCCAGCTAGATTTCATTTCTGTTCTGCAAGCTCCACCTTTTAGACTGGGAAGTGATACAATTGTGTTATAACAATATGAATCTTACTTAACCCACTTAAAAAAAAAAAAAAA
>VWZE01004261.1:325043-352998 GCA_013396675.1 Eubucco bourcierii
TATATATATATATAGTGAAAGGGCTGCCAAGTAAAATTATTATATACTCTTGCTAAGTATTGGAAAGCTATAAGGACCTCCAACAAAACCCACAGTGATTCAGAATCCCTCTTGGCAAAATTACAATTTAGCTTCTATATAACTTAAAAACAGACAAGCCTCAAAAGAACTATTAAGTGTATTTTTTTCTCCTACTTTACAGAGTATCTGAAGGGGGCCTACAGAAAGGCTGGGGAGGGACTATTTACAAGGTCTTGTAGTGACAGAACAAGGGGCAATGGGTTTAAACTGGCAGAGGGGAGATTTAGACTGGATGTCGGGAGGAAGTTCTTTCCAGTGAGGGTGGTGAGGCACTGGAACAGGTTACCCAGGGAGGTTGTGGCTGCTCCCTCCCTGGAGGTGTTCAAGGCCAGGTTGGCTGAGGCCTTGAGCAACCTGTACTAGTGGGAGGTGTCCCTGCCTATAGCAGGGGATTGGAACTAGATGATCCTTGAGGTCCCTTCCAACCTTACCATTCTATGATTCTATGATTATTTGGGATTTATATAAGTAATATTTTATACTGAATGTGGTGAAATTTTGCATTTCTTTTCTTGAGATGTTGATGTTTACACTCCTGGCAGCGAAGTCGATGACACAATTTATTCAGGGATGTATAATCCTAACTTTATTTACTCACCCACTGCAGAAAAAAAAGTAATCAAAATAGGATCTTAAAAGTGATGTGTATATGTTGGATAAAAATTTTTGCTGCATATGTCTTTTTTTTCTGCATCATATGCAAACATTCCTTGTTGAAGTTTCCAGGGAATCAAGATTAATATAATAGCCTTACAGTCTGCAGGTATAAAATGCTGATTGATGTGCTACCTTGTTAAGAAGATCTCTAATACTTCAGCTGTGCTATTTCTAAACCTTGAGATGAGGCCACACCAGCAGTGATGTCTAAGGTAGAGAAGAAAGAGGAGTTTCACAAGTATTTGGAGCCTAAGAAGTCAACCAAAACAGCTGTTGGCTGCTCTTCTGCTTGTTCTCATCCACCTGTTTGTTTTACTTCTTAACTACAGCATTATTGTAGAGCTGCAGAGTGGATGTACAGACTGTAAAAAACAGTTTTGTGTTGAATTAGTGTTAACCCTGGTCAGTTCCCCCACCCATAATTTAGAGTCATACTCTTACAAATGTGGTGTAGAGCATTAGGATGGTAAAGGAGAGAGACTATTTAGAAAGGCCTGCAGTGACAGGATGAGGGCAAATGACTTCAAACTACAGAAGAGAAGAGTTAGATTGGATGTTAGGAATGAGTTCTTTACTATGAGGGTGGTGGAGGATTGCAACAAGTTGCCCAGGAAGGTGCTCAGGACCCCAGCCTTGGAGATATTCAAGGTGAGGCTCAACAGGGCTCTGGGTAACCTGATCTAGTGAGGATGTCTCTGCTGACTGCAGTGGGGGTTGGACTGGATCAGCTTTGGAGGTCCCTTCCAACCCATACCATTCTGTGATTCGATGATTCTACGGGGTGGAGAGGCACAGAACCAGGACTGAACGACTGAGTTTGCTTCCCTATTTGATTATGCTGATTTATGTGGGCTTAATGTTTGTGAAAAGCTGTCTCAGGCATCTCAACAGCAGCAATGGGAGAGTTCAGCACAGAGCCACAAAGATGATGAAGGGAATGAAACATCTCTTACAAGGAGAGCCTGAGGGAGTTGGGGTTCTTGAGCTTAGAGAGGAGCCCAAGGGGTGACCTCATCCATCTTTATAAAGATGTAAAGGGTGAGTGCCAGGAGGCTGGAGCCAGGCTCTGCTGGGTGATGCCCAATGACAGGACAAAGGGGCAATGAGTGGAAGCTGAGGCACAGGAAGTTCCATGGAAACATGAGGAAGATTTTTTTTCCATGTGAAGGTGCCAGAATGCTGGAACAGGCTGCCCAGAGGGGTTGTGGAATCTCCTTCTCTGGAGATATTCAAAACCTGGATGCATTTTTGTATGATCTGCTGTAGGTGATCCTGTTGTGGTCAGGGGGTTGGACTGGATGAGCTTTTGAGGTCACTTCCACCTCCTAACATTCTGTGATTCTGTGAACCACAGAGTGGTTCATATGGGCATGTTTAGTGCTGCTGGTTAATTTTCCTTCAAGCCAACTAATTTGTAATTAGCTCTACAATAATGTAATTACAAGCAATAGGAATAGTCAGCGAGTCAACAATCTTTTGCATGTGTTCAAGATCAGCAGGTTTAGAACAGACCTGCAGAATTTCAGCATGTGAAATCACAGGGATATTTTGTTTAAATGGCATCTGTTGTCTTTAATATGTGAGTGCTTTCAATGAAGGCATCAGCAGAGCAAGCAACGAGGCATCCAGTGAGGCTGTGCACTCAAAGATGAATGGTGCCTGGAAGTAGGACAAGAGCAGAATGTAAGCAGATATGCTAGAGGATATAATGTCAGTAGCTGGGAGCTATTTGGATAGCAAAGGCTGCAAGTTTTATGAATGGCTGTCAGGAGCCAATCGTATAAAGTAAATCTTACGTAAGCCACATAGAAGCTTGAGAACAGACTTGTAAAATGCTTTCTATTCTCTCCTCTGGGATCATATATGGCAAATCCAGGTCTAGATCTGAGTCTAGGTGGGATAGATCTTGGTGAAGCAGTACAGACTTTCCTTGAATTAATTCCTAATCTTAGAGGAACATTGGAAGGACATGGACCTGATGGAGTGATTCCAGAGATGGGGCACAAAGACGATCAGGGGGTTGCAACACCTCTGCTATGAGGACAGGCTGAGGGAACTGGGGGTGTACAGCCTGGAGAAGAGAAGGCTCTGGGCTGAAATAATAGCAGCCTGCCAGTACCTGAAGGAGGTTACAAGAAGGTTGCAGAGGGACTATATACAAAGGGCTGCAGTGATAGGACAAGGTGCAATGGTTTGAAATGTGAGAAGAGCAGATTTAGATTGGATGCTAGGAACAAGTTCTTTAAACTTGGTGGTGGAAGACTGGAACAGGTTACCCAGGGAGAGAGCTGAGACCCCATCCCTGTAGCTATTTATTGTCATCTTGGACAAGGTTGTGAGCAACCTGATCTAATGGAGGATGTCCCTGTTGTCTGCAGGGGAGTTGGACTAGATGACCTTTGGAGGTGCCTTCCAACCCAATCCATTCTATGATGCTGTAATATCACAGATAAACATAAATACATGCATTAATGTAAGGATGAAGCAGTTGTCTGGATGTGTCATTCTCCTTCCTAGTTATTCACAGCCCTAAAAATGCAAACAAACCTACTGTGAAATTATCTGTCTTCAACTTGCACCCTCTGGATCCTTTCACATTCTTCAGGCTAGAATCATAGAATCATAGAATGTTAAGGTTGGAAGGGACCTCAAGGCTCATCTAGTTCCAATCCCCTGCCATAGGTAGGGACACCTCCCACTAGTACAGCTCACTCAAGGCCTCAGCCAACATGGCCTTCAACACCTCCAGGGAGAGAGTAGCCACAACCTCCCTGGGCAACCTGTGCCAGTGTCTCACCACCCTCACTGGAAAGAACTTCCTCCTAACATCCAGTTTAAATCTTTCCTCTGCCAGTTTAAACCCATTGCCCCTTGTCCTGTCATTACAAGACCTTGTAAATAGTCCCTCCCCAGCCTTCCTGTAGGCCCCCTTCAGATACTGGAAGGCTACTATAAGGTCTCCTGGAAGCCATCTCTTCTCCAGGCTGAAGAGCCCCAACTCTCTCATCCTGTCCTCATAGCAGAGCTGCTCCAGCCCTCTGAGCATCTTCATGGCCCTCCTCTGGACCCACTCCAACACTTCCATGTCCTTCCTGTGCTGAGGGCTCCAGAACTGCACACAGTACTCCAGGTGGGGTCTGAAGAGAGCAGAGTAAAGGGGCAGAATCCCCTCCCTTGCCCTGCTGCCCACACTGCTCTTGATGCAGCCCAGGGTTCGGCTGCTGTCTGGGCTGCATGCACAGCCCAGAGGCTAGCTTGAAAACTCATTCTGTACCATCAAGCTTTTTAGACACTAAGATCAAATCATCCCCCAGATTTCTAAAACTTTTTCTTGTTGGGATTTTTGTGCACTAATTTTATCTTAATCATAATAAAGGCCACCTTTAGGTATCAGGAAAGTAGGAATGGCAGGAATTTAATGACAGCAAAATGTGTTCAGGATGGGCATTTGTGGCTTTGGCTGCTCACTTTGTTTCTGAAGGGAGAAACAGGAGATAAATAACTTGAATAAAGACACGTTCCAAATAATCCATATCTCCATTTTCCAACCAAAAGCTCTATGCTAAACACGACAGAAATCATCCTAACAGCCAAATTTTCAATTACTGTTGATGACAAACTGTTTGTCTAAAACTATGAGCACTAATAAAAGGCATTCCACCTGAAGATTAGAAATTAATGTACTAGTAATCACTGCCAATTTACAGCATTAGGGAACTGAGAAGTCTTTTACTTAAAGTCAAAGCACTATGCAGAAACAGTCCTGAAAATAGAAACAAACCATTTCTTTGAATGTTCATCAGAGAAGGCATCAAAGATGTCCTATGGGTTCCCACAATTAAAGTTTTTATGAATTGATCTATCATTTAACTATTAAAATCACGTTTTGGTATGATTTCACTGAATTGATGGTATCTGAAGCCTAAAATGCCCCAGAGGAAAAAAAAAACCATAAAACAACCAAAAAAACCCCAAAACAACACAAAAACAAAACAAAAAAACAACCCCAAAAAAACCCCACCAGAAATCAAAAGATCATAGAATGGTTTGGGTTGGAAGGGACATCCCAAAGATCATCTAGTCCAATCTCCTTGCAGTCAGCAGGGACATCCTGCACTAAAAAAGGTTGCTCACAGCCTTATCCAACCTCACCCTGAATAGCTACAGGGATGGGACCTCAACTCCCTCCCTGGGCAACCTGTTCCAGTCTTCCACTACCCTCATGGTAAGGAACTTGTTCCTGGCATCCAATCTAACTCTCCTCTTCTCTTATTTCAAACCATTGCCCCTTGTCCTATCACTACAGACCTTTGCAACCAGTCTCTCTGTAGCGTTCTTGTAACACTCTCCATGCACTGGCAGGCTGCTGTTAGGTCTCCCTGAGGCTTTCTCTTCTCCAGGTTGAACAACCCCAGCTCCCTCAGCCTGTCCTCCTAGCAGAGGTGTTCCAGATCCCTCATCATTTCGGTGGCTCTGCTCTGGACCAACTCCCTCAGGTCCATGTCCTTGCTATGTTGAGGGCTCCACAGCTGGAAGCAGTACTCCAGGAGAGGTCTCACCAGAGCAAAGTGGCAGAATCCACTCTCTCCATCTGCTGGTCACACTGCTTTTGATGCAGCTCAGGATGCCTTTGGGGCTGCAAGCACACACCATTGACTCACAGAATCACAGAATGCCAAGGGCTGGAAAGGACCTCGAAAGCTCATCCAGTCTAATCCCCCTGCCAGAGCAGGATCACCTAGACCAGATCATGTAAGAAAGCTTCCAGGTGGGTTTTGAATATCTCCAGAGAGTGAAACTCCACACTCCCCTGGACAGCCTGTTCCAGTGTTCTGGCACCTTCACAGGGAAAAAATTCCTCCTCATGTTTTCATGGAGCTTCCTATGCCTCAGCTTCCACCCATTGCCCCTCATCCTGCCATTGGGCATCACCCAGCAGAACCTGATTCTATCCTCCTGGCACTCACTTTTACATATTTGTAAACACTGATGAGGTCACCACTCAATCTCCTCTTCTCCAAGCTAAAGAGTCCTAGCTCATGTCCAGCTTCTTAGCCACCAGCACCCCAAGTCCTTTTCTGCAGGGCCGCTCTCAATCCATCATCCTCTAGCCTAGATTGATATCTAGGATTGCACTAACCTAGATGCAGGACCTCACACTTTGCCTTATATAAACCTCATGAGATTCTCTTCAGTCCACCTCTGCAGCCCGTTCAGGTCCCTCTGGATGCCATCTCATCCTTCAGACTTATGAACTACATCACTCAGCTTGAAATTTCAATGGCAACATTTTTCTATCCCCTCTGTCATGTTTTTTTGGTTTGGTTTTGTTTGGTTGGTTGGTTTGTTTTTGGTAAGTTTAAAACACACAGGAACTTTGAACTACTTAGTTACTTATACCTTATTTTATTTCTATTTTCATTACGTCTTGGTCAAGTATGATTGCATCAGCAGGCCTTTAACGTCAGCAGACCAAATAGGTCTGACACTAATGAATGAATAAGTACATGCAGACATCAGCTGTCCTCATTTTGTGCTGCTGAAACTGTGGATTTGCTCAAGAGCACTTCACATGCACCATTAGTGCCCTCTGCAGTGTTACAAGGTAGTTGTGAAATATTGTATGATAACAAAAATACAGGGTGAAAGAGCGGCAAAGATCTAAACATTAAAAAGCTGAAGTCTAAGAATATTCACAGATTCATAGAATGGTTTGGGTTGGAAGGGATCTTGAAGATCATCTAGTTCCAACTCCCCCTGCCATGGGCAGAAACACCTTCTGGTAGCCCAAGATGCTTGAGGCCTCATCCAACCTTGCCATGAACACCTCCAGGGAGGGGACATCCACAACCTCTTTCTGTGACCTGTTCCAGTATCTCACCACCCTTATTGTAAAGAATTTCTTCCTGATACTAATCTAAATTTACCCTCCCCAAGCTTCAAGCCATTCCCTGTGGTCCTATCTTAAGGCATTGGAAAAAGTCCTTTTTGAGTTTTCTTGGAGACCCCCTTCAGGTAGTGGAAGGCTTCCAATGAGCCTTCTTTTCTCCAGGCTGAATAGCTCCAACTCTCATAGCTTGTCCCCATAGAGGAAGTGCTCCAGTCCATTGATCATCTTTGTGACCGTCCTCTAGACCTGCTGCATCAGCTTTCTGTCCCTCTTATGCTGGAGGTACCCAAACTGGATGCAGTACTACAGGTGAGGGTCTCAAAAGCAGAACAGAGGGGCAGAATCACCTCCCTCATGCTGCTGATTACAGTTCTTTGAATGCAGCCCAGTACTTGGCTGCTGCCAGGGACCACTGGCAGCTCATGTAGAGTTTGCATCAGCTGACACCTCCAAGTCCTTCTCCTTGAGACTGCTCTTGAGCCACACCTCATCCAGCCCATATTCATGCCTGGGATTGCCCTAACCCAGTTGCAGGACCTTCCACTTGCCTTTGTTGAGCTGCACGAGGTTGGCTTGTCCAAGTCCCTCTGGATGGATCCCTTCCATCCAGCATGTCAGCCAGATCATACAGCTTGGTGTCATCAGCAAATTTGCTGAGGGTGCCTCAGTGCCATTCTCCCTGACACCACAAGGATGTTAAGCAGCACTGGTTCCAATACCAGCCTCTGAGGGATGCTGCTTGTCACTGGTCTCCATTCAGACATTATTGCTAATTGCAACTCTCTGAGTGCAGTTATCCAGCCAGTTCCTGATCCAACAAGTGCTCCACTCATCAAATCCAGGCTTTTCCATGTTGGTAATAGAGTAACCAGAAGTGTTTATGAGGTTTCCATCAATTCCAAATCAGTAATGTGGTGAAATATGATTATAGTTTGATGTTGAATCACAGAACCACAGAAACATTTCAGTTGAAAAAGTCCCTGAGGATCACCAAGTCCAGCCCATATCCCTGATCTGCAAGTTGCACCCTACACCATGTCCCCAAGCACCACATCCAAACAACTTTCAAATACATGCAGGGTTGGGGACCCAACCACCTCCCTGGTTGAGCCCATTCCAATGTTTGACCACCCTTACTGGGAAAATAATGTTTCCTGATACCCAGTCTAAACCTGCCCTGTTGCAGCTTGAGTCCATTCCCTCTTGTTGTAATTACCTGTGAGAAGAGACCAGCAGCAGCCTCTCCACAACCTCCTTTCAGGCAGCTGTAGAGAGTGATGAGGTCTCCCTTCACCCTCCTTTTTTTCAAATTAACCATCCCCAGCTCCTTCAGTTGCTCCTTGTTAGATTTGTTTATTGAATGAAGATCTGCACTTGTGAAAGATATTTCAGTGGCAGTAGCTATTGAAGTAATGGTAAATTAGAAGGCTGAAGCTGGGTTATGATGGCTGGGTGACATTTCTAGGATGTGAGCACACAAGTGAAAGATGATTCAGCACCCAGCATTTGGATTCAGAAGCCAGTTCAAACTATAAAGGCTCTTCACTTTGTGACAGTGCTACTTACTCTCTGTTTTGTGCAGTCTTTCATCTCAGCTATTGATTTAATTTACTCCACTGGCTTTATCCTGCTTAACCACAGTAATCCCAAACCTGCTTACTCCCACATATCTTCCTCCCATTCCTACTGAAGTTTTGCTGAATGCATATGGTGAATATCTGTGGCATGCTGTTTATCAAATTCCTAAAACTGCTACCCACCAGCAATACAAGACCCCATAAACATGAGAGTTACGGCCATGTCTGCTCTTGCACCAGCTCTTACTGCTCAGTTGCTGAGCTACTCTTTGCTAGTGCCAGGTTTTGCTTCCTGGATCTTCCTGTGTCATCTCTACTGCAGCAACTTGTCACAACCAAGACTGAGAATGGGAGGATGCACACAACTATGATCTTTGTCCCATATAACTAGAAGAGAGATTGTAGACTTCTCTTTCTTCAACACCTATGGCAAATGTTTTGCATGTGCTTCTCATTGGCAATAACTCAGGAGAAACATCTGGCACAGAACTCTTTTGTTTGGATAATAAACTTACAGAAGGGGAATTAGAGAAGGCTTTGCTACATAAAGGAGAACATATGTGAGTGCTGTTGAGAGTAAAGGACTAGGGGATGAGGTGATAGAAAACAGCCCTGCAGAAAAGGACTTGGGGGTGCTGGTGGATAAGAAGCTGCACATGAGCCAACAATATGAGCTTGCAGCCCAGAAGGCCAATGGCAGCCTGGGCTGCCTCATAAGCAGCATGACCAGAGATGGAGAGAGGGGATTTTGCCGCTCTACTCTGGTGAGATCTCACTTGGAGTACCCCATTCAGCTCTGCAGCCCTCAGCACAGGAAGGACATGGACCTGATGGAGAGGGTCCAGAGGAGGGCCATAAAAATTATTAGGGGGCTGCAACACCTCTGCTATGAGGACAGGCTGAAGGAACTGGGGGTGTTCAGCCTGGAGAAGAGAAGGCTCTGGGGTGACCTAATAGCAGCCTGCCAGCACCTGAAGGAGGCTACAAGAAGGCTGCAGAGGGACTGTTTGCAAAGGTCTGTAGTGATAAGACAAGGTGCAATGGTTTGAAATGTGAGAAGAGCAGATTTAGACTGGATGCTAGGAACAAGTTCTTCACCATGAGGGTAGTGGAACACTGGAACAGGTTGCCCAGGAAGGTGGATGAGGCCCCATCCCTGGAGATATTCAAGGTGAGGCTGGACAGGGCTGTGAGCAACCTGATCTAGTGGAGGATATTCCTGCTCACTGCAGAGAGGGTTGGACTGGATGTCCTTTAGAGGTCCCTTCCAATCCAGACCATTCTACTGGGGGTCTTAGAGATTCTGCTTCTGAAACTGAAGGACTGCTTTGTGTTACCTATTTATACCTCACAAAGTAAAATAGAATTCTGCTCCACGACTGTGATATGCCTAACTGAATTCATACACAAATTAAAAGTAACTGCTTGAGTTGGGGGTTGGTGAGATAAGAGGAGAAAATACATCTGGTTTTAACCTTTAGCCAAAATGTTTCAACAAAAGGCACCTCTTAAGGTGACATCATATATGTAAGTATGTATTGGGATGGGGCTGAAATGATCATGGATTTCCCACAGCACAGAGAAGGTCTTCCATTAAATCCCAGCTTTGACTAAGTTAGATGGATAAGAGCAAGTGGACAGTCTGATTTTATGAAGTCTTTCAGAACACAGCAAGTGTGCACTACTGAATTATCTCCTCTACCATATTTGTCTTTAAAAAAAAACAAACCAACAAAAACAGCAACAAAACAAAACACCAACTTCTAATTAATTTTTGTCACCAATAAATTTTGGGCAAAAGCTGAACCTGCATGATTTGTAATACATCACAGTATCACAGTATCACCAGGGTTGGGAGAGACCTCAAAGCTCATCAAGTCCAACCCGTTACCATAGACCTCAAGACTAGACCATGGCACCAAGTGCCATGTCCAAACCCGCCTTGAACACCTCCAGGGGAAGTAACTCCACCACCTCCCTGGGCAGCCCATTCCAGTAGCCAATGACTCTCTCAGTCAAGAACTTTCTCCTCACCTCCAGCCTAAACTTCCCCTGACACAGCTTGAGACTGTGTCCTCTTGTTCTGGTGCTGGCTGCCTGAGAGAAGAAGGTAACCTCCCCCCGGCTACAACCACCCTTCAGGTAGTTGTAGACAGCAAGGTCTCCCCTGAGCCTCCTCTTCTCCAGGCTAAACAATCCCAGCTCCCTCAGCCTCTCTTCATAGGGCTGTGCTCCAGGCCTCTCCCCAGCCTCATTGCCCTTCTCTGGACATGCTCAAGTACCTCAATGTCCTTCTTAAATTGAGGGGCCCAGAACTGGACACAGGACTCAAGGTGTGGCCTAAGCAGTGCAGAGTCCAGGGGGAGAATGACATCCCTGCTCCTGCTGGCCACACTATTCCTGATGCAGGCCAAGATGCCATTGGTCTTCTTGGCCACCTGGGCACACTGCTGGCTCATGTTCAGGCGGGTGTCAATCAGCACCCCCAGATCCCTTTCTGTTTGGCTGCTCTCCAGCCACTCCCACCCCAGCCTGTAGCTCTGCATGGGGTTGTTGTGGCCAAAGTGCAGCACCTGGCACTTGGATTTGTTGAATGTCATCCCATTCGACTCATACTCCATGCATTATTGTGGTGACCTTTACTGCTTTGGCCTTTTCAACATCCAGTAATTTACCTGACTGATCACTTTTACTTTCTGCTGTCTTCCCTGGTCATCATCCAAAGTAACTATATACGTACAGAATTTGCATAGGGAAAAACAAAGTAAAGTTTGAAAATAAGAAGAGGATCAGAAACGAAACCTTCTGAAGAAGTCTCCAGCCAGTGTTGGGTATCGTATGTCAAAAGGTCTCACAGACACTAGCAACAAGAAGAGAAGGCTGAGAGAGGACTTAATCAACACCTATCAGTATCTGAGGGGTGGGTGTCATGATGAAGGTTCCAGGCTCTTTTTGGTGGTGCCCAGTGCTAGGGCAAGGAACAATGGGTACAAGCTAGAACAAATGAGGTTCTATCTCAACGCATCCAATTCTTTATGGTGAGGGTAACAGAGCCCTGAGGCAGGCTACCCACAGAGGTTGTGGAGTCTCCTCTGCAGACTTTCAAAACCTGCCTGGATGCATTCCTGTGCAGACTGCTCTAGGTGATCCTGCTTTGGCAAGGGGGCAGGACTCAGCCCAGACAGCCAACCGAGTCCTGAGCTGCATCAAGAGCAGTGTGGCCAGCAGGGCAAGGGAGGGGATTCTGCCCCTTTACTCTCCTCTCCTCAGACCCCACCTGGAGTACTGTGTGCAGTTCTGGAGCCCTCAGCACAGGAAGGACATGGAAGTGTTGGANCCAGTGAGGGTGGTGAGGCACTGGAACAGGTTGCCCAGGGAGGTTGTGGCTGCTCGCTCCCTGGAGGTGTTGAAGGCCATGTTGGCTGAGGCCTTGAGTGAGCTGTACTAGTGGGAGGTGTCCCTGCCTATGGCAGGGGGTTGGAACTAGATGATCCTTGAGGTCCCTTCCAACCTTACCATTCTATGATTCTATGACTCAGTGTCTGGAGGTCACTTCCAACCCCTAACATTCTGTGCTTCTGTGAAATCCTCACTGTGGGTAGCTTCTACCTGCTGTGCTTCTTCCCTAGTGAAAATTGGTGATAAGTAAACTGAACAAAAGTTAATATTTTTCTTCTTTGCTGATTGGCCTTAGCACACCTGCTTCACTACATACTCGGTTTGTTGTGATAATCCTTCTGAACTGCCTAATCTCGTCCAATGCACAGAAGTAAGAATAGTGCAATTTGGGGAAGCAGACAGAAGCGGCAAGGTGGAGAAGACAGGGTACAATCCCTAGAAACATCATTGCTGTTTCATGAAGCAACTTCATGTCTTGTCTGGTTTCCCGGAGCTTATAACAATACAAGGGGCACCATCTAGTGGCCTCAGAAAAATTTACTCAGACGTTCAGACCGTTTTTAACTCCACAGAATCACATCGGTTTAGGACATCAAATGAACTCCTTAGGTGTAGAATTCCTGATTATGACTTTTTTTTTTGGGTTTGGGGTTTTTTTGTTTTTTGTTTTTTTTAAAGTCAAAACTGGCACAAAGGTGTAATTGGTTATGAAAAGTTAGAATAGTTGCTTAGAAGCTTCTAAACAAGACTTTAGTGTGAGAATCTACCACAATTTCAAAGTCTGATACTCCAGACTCAGGTATCTGAATAAAAGCACACAGGACCAAGATGTGGCCTTGAGGGAGCTGTACTAGTGGGAGGTGTCCCTGCCACTGTCAGGCGGTTGGAACTAGATGATCCTTGATGTCCCTTCCAACCTTGCTATTCTATGATGCTATGATTCTAAAAGTCTGCAAAATGATGAGAAGTCTGTAGGCAGATAATTTTGTTTCAAAATGGTGAAATGCAACCTGTGTAAAAAGGAAGTTCACCAATTCCTGGGTTTGGAAGGCAGTTCATGCTGACAGACACACTGATTAAAATTCCCTTCAGTAGCAAAAAGATTACTTAATGCCTGTGAGAGGTTAAGCAGAGCTGCATCAGTGTTTCTGCTGCCTGTGCACATGACCTTTTGCAGGCAGTGCCAGTCTCACTCTGCACTTTGAGTCATGCAGTATCATAGAATACTTTGGGTTGGAAAGGGCCACCAAAGGTCATCTACTCCAACCCTCTTCTAGTAAGAAGGGACATCCTCAACTAGATCATGTTGCCCAGAGCCTTGTCGAGCCTCTAATTGAATATCTGTAGGAATGGGGCCTCAACCATCTCCCCGTGCAACCTGTTTCAGTGTTCCATCACTCATGATAAAGAACTTGTTCCTAACATCCTGTCTAAATCTCCCCTTCTCTTGTTTGAAGCTGTTGTCCCTCATCCTATCACTGCAGGTCTTTGTAAACATTCTTTCTCTATCCTTCTTGTAGGCTCTCTTCAGGCTCTGGAAGGCTGCTATTAGGATTCCCCAAAGCCTTCTCTTCTCCTCCAGACTGAACAACTTTTAGGTTAGAAATGGTTAACCTCTAAAAAAAAATAATTAAAAAAATCAGTTCCCATGATGTGCCACATCCACCTGGCTGTACAACTTCTGGCTAGCTTGAAGATTTCTAGTCTTGAGGTATCTTTGCTTTGTGCTATGCTACAGAGCTGATACATCCCAAATCTTGTGTGAGTGAAGTACAGTCACACCTTGTATTGTAGGGTTTCACAATCCGTGGGTTTGACCAGAACAAAAGTGATTTCTCTTTGCTTCTTTTCAGGCTTACCATGTGTCAGAATTTGCAATTGCTCCAAAATTTAATGACTGTAATTCTTTTTGCCTATGTTATGAAGATATTATGAACTAGCACTCCAGCCAGGTAGTATTTCTTTACTGATTTAGAAATATGTCTGCAATTTATCTCTTATTAAGATGATTTTCTCAACACTAAATAGCAAGACATAGTTTCCACAGCACAATAACCAACAAAAAGAAACACAATTGTATGCAAAACCTTTCTAGAAATTGAGCTACCTAGTAGTGAGTCAATCTCATAGATATATATCCCCACCACCACCCCTTACTTAAATCATCTTCAACCTAAACCAGTTGCTGCTGGTTTTGTTGATATGTGAGATTCAAATTAGGAAAGGACACGGTAATGAGAGTTGACAAATGTCAGTTCTCTGATTCAGAAACATCTGAAAATTAGAAGGTAAATGCCAGTGATCTGTGAACACCACAGATGGCTGCGTGGCTGGGTTGGAAACTGAGACTTCTTTCTGCCAGCAACAACTATCCATTACTTTATCCAAAAAACAGTTGTGAAGAAGGTTGAATGAAACAAATCCAGGGGTTGTTTATGGATCTCCCTGGACTCAAAATGAGAGATAGCTAAGCTATGGGTATCTGGAGGGTGAGAACTTGTTATAAGAGGCACTACTGTTAGTGTCCCTTTGCATAAGCAGCATCAGCTTTGTGAACCATCAGCAGATGCCATAGCAAGCTCTAGAACAGGGCACCAGAGAGAGAGGCATAGGTCACATATGGCTCATATACACTGAGGAAAAGGAAAAATTACCTTCTCACAGATGACACTTTGTTCAGTGAGGAGGTAACAGCAGGCAGCTCAGTCTCCTTGGAGAAGCTGCATCCTGCTTGTGTATATGTTTGTTCCTTCCTCGGTTTCACCAAGGGGTAGAGAAGCCAAATAGAGAAGAGGTGCTCAGGGAAGCAGACCCTGAGCATCCCAACAGAGAGCAAGCTCCTTTTGCCATGTTCTCATGCATGCCAAGCAGACGGCTCAAGCTGATCTCTTTTCTCTTTGAAAGAGAAGTGCTACTATTCTGCCATGGTGAGGCTGCATCTGGAAATTTGTGTTCAGTTTTGAGTCACTCAGTTCAAGAAGAACCTCAGGAAACTGCTTGAAAGAGTCTAGCACAGAGCCACAAAAAATATGAAGGCAGTAGAACATCTCTCTTATGAGGATTGACTGAGGGAGCTGGGGCTTTTTAGCTTGAAGAGGAGGAGCAGTCTGAGGGGTGACCTCATTCATCTTTATAAAGATGTAAAGGATGAGTATCAGGAGTCTGGAGCCAGGCTCTGCTGGGTGATGCCCAATGACAGGATGAGGGACAATGGGTGGAAGTTAAGGCATAGGAAGTTCCATGGAAACATGAGGAGGAATTCTTTACTGTCAGGGTGACAGAACACTGGAACAGGCTGCCCAGGAGTCTCCCTCTCTGGCGATATTCAAAACCTGCTTGGATGTGTTCCTGTGTGATCTGGCACAGGTGATGCTGCTCTGACAGGGGTTAGAATAGATGAGCTTTCAATGTCCCTTCCAGCCCCTGACATTCTGTGATTTCAGTGAACTTTATGCTTGTGTAGTTAGCATCAGCATCACTCTGGAAGCTGGAATTACCTAAGCAGACAAGTCTGTCTCCTAGCTCTAAGCTGCGCTGCCTGTGCCCAGACATGAACATCTTCCAGGTGAGATTCTGAAAGACCCAGATATGCTGTGGATGGTGTAGGGTTTTTAGCAAAGAAGAAATGCCACTGCATCTTGTTTATAAAGCATGTCTGTCAAAGCTTCAAGAACACCTATGATATAGATTTGCCCTTCTCTGGGCATGCTCCAGCACCTCGATATTCTTCCTATAGTGAGTGGTCTGGAACTGAACACAACGCCAGTGCTGAGCACAGGAGGATGATCTCCTCCTGTCCCTGATGGCCATTGTGTGTCTAACACAAGCCAGGATGCTAATGGCTTTCTTGGCCACCTGGGCACACTGCTGACTACTTACTGTTCAGTCAACTATCAAACAACAACCCCAGGTCCCTCTCCAAGTCACACCTTTCCAATCACAGATCCCCAAGTCTGTAGCTTACCATGGAGTTGTGATCCAGGTGGAGGACCTCACATTTGGCCTTGTTGAATTTCATCCAGTCAGCCTTGGCCTACTAGTCTAACCTGTGGAGATCTTATTGTAAAACTTCATGTGCACCCAGCAGAATTTCTCTTTCATCTTCTCCATCTCCTTCTCTCTGTACCCTTAGCATAATAAAATGAGCCTTAGATTTCTATGAGAAAACAAAAAACCAACTTTTTCAGGACAGTGTGACAGAATGTATCTACATTAAGTCTCAAAAAGCTTCAACCAGGTAACTAGATCACAGAATCACAGAACCTTAGAATTTGGAAGGGACCTCCAGGTATCATGGAGTCCAACCCCCATACCAAGGCAGGAACCCCTAGGGTAGTTCACACAAAAATACATCCAGGTAGGTTTTGGAATTCTCCAGATAAGGAGACTCCACAGCCTCTCTGGGTAGCCTGCTCCAGGGCTCTGTCACCCTCACTGTAAAGAAGTTTCTCCTCATGTTGAGGTGAAACCTTCTGTTCCAATCTATAGCTGTTGCTCCTTGTCTTATTGCTGCTGACCACCAAAAAGAGATTGGCTTCAGCCACTTGACACCCACCCCTCAGATACTTGTACATATGGATCAGATCTCCTCTCACTCTTCTCTTCTCCAAGACTTTAACAGCCCCAGAGCTCTCAGTCTCTCTTCATAGAGGAGATGCTCAAGTGCCCAAATCATCCTCGTGGCTCTCCCCTGGATTCTCTCCAGCAGGTCCCTGTCTCTCCTCAACTGGGGACCCCCAAACTGGACACAGTATTCTTGGTGTAGTCTCGCCAGGGCAGAGCAGAGAGGGAGAAGAAGATCCCTAGACCTGCTGGACACACTTTTATTGATACACCCCAGGATGCCATGGGGTCGCTTGGTCACAAGGGCACATTGCTGTCCCATGCAGAACTTGCCGTCCACCAGTATTCCAAGATCTTTCTCCATGGAGCTGCTTTCCAGTACAGCAGCACTCAACCTGTACTGGTGCCTACTGTTGTTCCTCCCCAGAGAATGCCATCAAACATCAACAAAATATAAACATTGGATGAAATATAAACATTGGATGAAATATAAACATTGGATACTCCCTCCCTGGAGATGTTCAAGGCTAGGTGGGATGAGGCCTTGAGTGACCTGTTGTAATGGGAAGTGTCTCTGCCTGTGGTGCAGGGTTGGAACTAGATGATCTTTGAGGTCACTTCCAACCTAAACCATTCTGTGATTCTATGATCTTGGTTAATTTTTTTTTAATTTTTTTTTTGGCTGCAATATGTGCTGCAGTTAAGTCACAGTCCTAGTGTTGATGCTTAAGCAGCCAGCTGAACCTTCACACATATGTGATGCTGTTTCTGGAATTATCAACTTTTTGGGCAACCTCAGCCTACTCAGTGGTGGGGCGGTGTGAGAAACAAAGAAGATCTTGATGCTGTGCAAGCACTGCTCAGCAGCAGCTAAACCATCCCTGTGTTACCAACACACTTTTCATCACAAACTAGCAGCACAGTTCTGTGTTATGAAGACAATTCTCCCTATCAAAACCAGTACAATGGTGTAGATGCCAACATAGTGATTTTTCCCTTGGCAAACTCGAGGTTTAGCAGCATTGACTCAGAAGTAATGACAGTATAAAACCTCCAAACACCTGCTTGGGGTTTCTGGCTCAATGCGTCTTGACTGTCTGAGAGAAAGGAGATGAGCAAGCAGTGCGTTCAGGTGGCATAGAGAGCCAATGGCATCCTGGCTTAGATTGGAAATGCTGTGCCCAGCAGGAATAGGGAAGTTATTGTTCCCTTGTACTCTGCTCTGGTGAGGCCACACCTTGAGTGTTTTGCTCCATTTTGGGCACCTCAATACAAGAGGGATGTGGAAGTGCTGGAGCCAAGGCAGAGAAGGGCACCAAAGCTGGGGAAGGGCCTGGAGAATGAATCTGATGAGGAGTGACTGGAGGAGATGGGGATGGTTAGTGTCAAAATGAGGAGTCTGAGAGGAGATCTCATCACTGTCTACAGCTACCTGAAAGGAGGTTGTGGAGATATTGGTGCTGGTCTCTTCTCACACATAATTAGTGATAGAACAAGAGGGAATGGTCTCAAGCTGCAACAGGGCATGTTTAGACTGGATATTAGGAAACATTTTTTTCCCTACAAGAGTGGCCAGAGATTGGAATGGGCTGCCCAGAGAGGTGGCTGAGTCATCAAACCTGGATGTGTTTGAAAGTTGTTTGGATGTGGTGCTTGGGGATATGGTTTAGGTTGCACCATGTAGAGTAGGGATATGGTTTGGACTTGGTGATACTGAGGGGCTTTTCCAACCAGAATGTTTCTGGGGTCCTGTCAAAGGAAGAGTGGTCCTTCTTTAGCTCCATGCTGCGGTGTTTCCAGACTTTCTTTGTCTACCAGGAGGAGGATGAGGGAAAACTAAAGTAAAGGAATAGGTTAATCATAGAGTGCTTTAGTTTGGAAGGGACTTTTAAAGGTCACCTAGCCTATCCCCTCCACAGTGAGCAGGGACATCTTTAATTAAATCTGATTGCTCAGAGCCCTTGGCAGCAGGCTGGAGAGCTGATGAGGTAGGCTTTAAACTGAAGGACTAGGGGAGAAGGATCCAAAGTGGCAACACTCATGCCATTGCAGCCAGCTAGGGAATAAGCCAGGACAATCACAGCAGCAACAATTGTCCTTTAGTTGCTTCCCAAGATGAGAATCAGAAGACCAGCCTCCTCAGCTGCATGTATGCCATGCCTGGAGCCACAAAGGGCCACAAAGATTATCAAAGCATTCAGAAGCCTGCCATATGAAAAAAAAAAAAAAAAAGAGAGAGAGAGAGAAGTAGATTTGTTCAGCCCTGAGAAAAGAAGGCTTAGGGGACACCTTATCAGCAGGTCATAAGGTGTACATTATCCTTCCATCTAGCAGGCAATAATATGAATCAGCTTATGTTATCTTTAGCTCTAGAAGTATTGTTCACCTTAAAGGATTCTACCACACAAAAAAATTGGGAATTATAAACCATTTCATATCAAAACAGAGGATTTAACCAGAATGTGGAACCACTTACAAGTCCCTGTATAAACAGTGACTGAGATGGCCTTGTTGCCCAAGCTAAAGCAGCTTACTTTGCTAGTGCTTAGGTGCTAAAAATCAGACAAAGGTGCAATTATATCTTTTTAGCTTCTTTGATGAGTCAGTTTGTCTTCTTTCTTCATTCTATGCTACTGACAGATGGAATTTGATTGCAATTGTAACTGATTTGATAAGGGCATTGCTCAATTTCATTCAGCATAATTTAAGCAACAGAGGCTGAATTAGGATGTTCACAGATTTTAAGTCTGATTATTTATTAACTTGAAGTCAAAATCACAGAAGCCTACAGGTCTGATTTTTCCATTAAAATTTCAGTGAGGTTTTCCAGCCTCGGATGATTAAAATGTTATCCCAGATGATCCTCAGAGGGTTGCAGCAGCTCTCCTATGAGGACAGACTGAGAGAGTTGGGGCTCTGCAGCCTGGAGAAGAGAAGGTTTCGAGGAGACCTTAGAGTGCCCTTCCAGTATGTGAAGGGGACCTACAGGAAGGCTGGGGAGGGACTATTTACAAGGTCTTGTAATGACAGGACAAGGGGCAATGGGTTTAAACTGGAAGAGGGAGGATTGAAACTGGATGTTAGGAGGAAGTTCTTTCCAGTGAGGGTGGTGAGGCACAGGAACAGGTTGCCCAGGGAGGTTGTGGCTGCTCCCTCCCTGAAGGTGTTCAAAGCCAGGTTGGCTGAGGCCTTGAGTGAGCTGTACTAGTGGGAGGTGTCCCTGCCTATGGCAGGGGATTGGAGCTAGATGATCCTTGAGGTCCCTTCCAACCTTACTATTCTATGATTCTCAAGAGCAGTCAGTATGGTTATACACATGAGAGGTTAAACATTGACCATTTTTTTTTTTTGCAGAGCTAGGCCAAATATAATGCATAAAATAAACACCATAGCTGCATAACCAGGTGTTGGAGAATGGCTGCAGGAGCAAGGGCATGGCTCTTAGTTTAGCCTGATGGTGGGCAAGCAGCAGTGGCAGGATGAGTATGTGTTATGGGAAAGTTGGCTGTTCTGATACACACTACTGTTAGTTCTTTGTTCTAAGTCTACCCTGCATCTGTGCAGATATAACACAAGGCCAGCATATCAGTCTACTGTGTTTGATCTCACTGTTCCAAGGTTATATGCAGGGATGTGCCCAGCTTAATTGGCTTTCTCCTTGGTTACCACTAACTCCCCTCTTAGTTTCTCACGAAGAGGGATACATCTGTGAGAGTCTTGCTTAGATAACAGAATGCTTATGTAAATAATATGAACACTGAATCAGTCTATCAGCATATACTTGAGAGCTGTAACCGCAAGTAGGGACTTTGTATACTGGACCAATCATGAGCTCAGTTTTTGCAATATGTATGAGATAATTAAGAAGTGTACTTAAGCAGGATGATATCGAACAATAAACGGAACAGATATGATAACTCTATGAGTAAAAGTCTCTGTATCCCGCTCACCACGACGACCAGGGGATTGGAACTAGATGATCCTTGAAGTCCCTTCCAACCTTACCATTCTATGATTCTATAACAACATAATTTAGTAAGAATAAATACCATAGTATCAGCTTTGCTTTCAATATTTTATGGTACTATAAAATAGCTGTTGTTTGATTCAAGCAAATAGGTACACTTGGAGTTTGGGGTTTGTTTAGTTTGGGTTTTTTTTTCAAATGCAGGTGCTAGAGAATCTTTTGCTATTGGATCTTGTTCAACATTTCCTCTCCAGCTCTGGATACATATCAACTTGCATGCCAGAGTTTGACACTAACATCCAGGATTTATTTGATTACTCCTGGCCTTGCAGTCTTTATTTTGCTTCACATTGGCTCTCCCTCAAGAACAACTTGAAATGGATTAAAACCGAATAGTTTTACTTGTGACAAATCTCCTGCTAAAGATACGAAAAAGCCATACACTGGAGATGCCTGAGTTAATTTCTAACAACAAAATTAAGGCCAAAGTCGTTTCTGCAAATAACATTCACTGATTTAAAACTTTTGGACAGAATTATACAAATGGATTCAGCTCACTACTGGCCCTTCTTGATTAAGGCTAATGATGTTGCATTGGAACAAGCCACAGGCTGGAGGGTGTTGCTTGAACTTTCAGAGTTCATTTTGACAAGATATTGGTAAAGTTCGACTCGTGAGATTTTAGGTACCTAAAAATATCTTAGTATTTTCTCTGTTTTCTCTGGGATTCTTTCAAAAAACAGTAGAAAGCAAGACTTCTGCTCTGCCCTAGTGAGACCACTGTGTCCAGTTTGGAGCTTCCCAATTCAAGAGAGACAGGGACCTCTGGAAAGAGTCCAGTGGAGAGCCACAAGGATGGCTGGGGCATTTGAGCATATCCTCTATGAAGAGAGACTGAGAGCCCTGGGGCTGTTTAGTTTGGAGAGGAGAAGGCTGAGAGGAGATCTGATCAATGTGTACAAATATCTGAGGGGTGGGTGTCAAGTGGTTGGGGCCAATCTCTTTTTGGTGGTCAGCAGCAATAAGACAAGGAGCAACAGCTACAAACTGGAACAGAGAAGGTTTCACCTCAACATGAGGACAAACTTCTTTACAGTGAGGATGACAGAGCCCTGCAGCAGGCTGCCCAGAGAGGTTGTGGAGTCTCCTTATCTGGAGAATTCCAAAACCTGCCTGGATGCATTCCTGTGTGACCTGCCTCAGATGATTCTGCTTTGACAGAGGGGGTGGACTCAATGATCTCTGGAGGTCCTTTCTAACATTCTGTGATTCTGTGAATTACCCTCTGGAGGACTCAGGTTTTTTGCTACAGCTGCACTGTGGGATGGGCAGAGATGCCCTCACTACTGAAAGCAGGGAGCTGGCTGCAGTGCAAGACTTTCAACTTTTAGATTCCCTCCCCAGAGATTCCAGTCATGATCCTGTCACACACTTGAGCCTGAGCTAGGCAACCATCCTGCTGGTTTCACATAACCTCTGATTCCTGTTCAGAATGGTAACCTCACAGGAACCCTAACCCTGGATTTTTCAAGGACCCTGGAAATTTTTAAGGCCAGGCTGGACAGGGCTCTGAGCAACTTATCTAGTGTGAGTGGTTCCTACCCACGGCAGAGGGGTTGGAGACAGATGATCCTTGGAGTCCCTTCCAGCCCTGACAATTCTATGGTTCTATGATCAGTTTTCCACCTTCTGTTATATTTGGTTGGTTGGTTTTGTACTTGGCAAGTTCATGAAATAGACGCAGCCTCCCTGTCAGTTAAATTGGTCTAGAGTGTGATGGCATTGGCTGGCAAAGACTGAACATTTCAAAGTGGTTAGTGGTTGTCCCACATCCCCACAGTTCTCTTAGTGACCTTTTATTTTTTTCCTCAAAAGGAAGTAATGATTTGTATGTCAATCTCACATATAAGCAAGAAGACAAAAAGATAAGCTGGAATTCACAGAATCACAGAATTAATCATGTTAGAAGAGTCCTTTGAGATCATCAAGTCCAACCTACCACTTAACACCTTCTAATTAACTAAACCATGGCATCAAGTACCTCATCCAGTCTCCTTTTAAACACCTCCAGGGGTGGTGACTCCACCATCTCCCCAGGTAGTCCATTCCAATGTCAATCACTCTTTCTGTGAAAAACTTCTTCCTAAGGTCCAACCTAAACTTGCCCTGGTGCAGTTTGAGACTGTGTCCTCTTGTTCGGTCCCTGCTTGCCTAGGAGAAGAGACCAAACCCCACCTGGCCACAACCTCCTTTCAGGTAGTTGCAGAGAACAATAAGGTCTCCTCTGAGCTTCCTCTTCTCTAGGCTGAACACCCCCAGCTCCTTCAGCCGCTCCTCACAGGGTTGTGCTCCAGGCCTCTCATCAGCCTCATTGCCCTTCTCTGGACATGTTTGAGCACCCCAACATCTCTCTTAATTCACTTCAGTGTGTCAGAATCTGTACTGGTCCTGAGGATGTCCAGACTGGACACAGCACTTGTGGTACAAACTCATAAGGCTCAAACAGAAGTAGAAGAGCATTTGCCCAGACCTCCTGGCTTTAATCACACTTGACAGGCAGAGACTTTTGCTAAATTACTACATCGTTGACTGACGTTTACCTTTGTCATCCCTTGAGACCTGGAAACTCTTTCCTGCAAAGCTGTGCACTAGTTGGTCAAGTCTTCAGCTGCACTGCTGCACTTGTCTCTGGTGAAATTCATATGGTTTCTGCCAGCTCATTTCTCTATTTTCTTGACAGACCTCTGAATGGTCCAGCTGCACAGCTGCTCATTGGTATTACCTGCAAAGATGACAGCATCTATTTAATTATTTACATTTCTAACCAGAAGTTCCACTCAATCTGGTTTAAAAAAAAAAAAAAAAGAAAAGAAAAAAAAGTCAAAGGAGGTCAAAAGGCACTCTGGAAACTGCTGTTTATTACAGAGAAATACAGAATTGTCAGTGTTGGAAGGGACCTCAAGGTTCATTTAGCTTCACACCCCATGCCATAGGAAGGGACACTTCACACTACATCAGGTTGCTCAGAACCACATCCATCCTGGCCTTAAAAACTTCCAGGGATGAGGCTTCCACCACCTCCCTGGGCAGCCTGTTCCAGTGTCTCAGCACCCTCATGGTGAAAAACTTCTTCCTAACATCCCATCTCAGTCTACTCACTTCTAGTTTTGCTCCATTACCTGTTCTTTCTATCCCTCATACTCTGGGGAATTCTTTTCGTTTTTTGCAAGTTGTTATACCAAAAACCAGAACTACATTTTAGGAGACTGCAAAAGGTCTTCTTACTCGTAGAGGATCGCAAAGCTCCTGATGCACAAGAGGGCAGTGTGCCACAGGAAAATCCAGCGTCAGAGTTCCAAAGTACACGGTTGTTGTTCCTGGCATCAAAATGATTCGGGGTTGGTACATCGGTTCGGTTATTTTAAATCCAGTTACTGAGCAATTTTAATGAGGCCCAGGAAGTGGGGGAAAAAAAAATTAACCGTGTTTTCCTATATTTTCCCAGCCTTTACATCTTTATTGGCTTTGTATACACCGTTTCATACTAATGCATATAGGGAGTTCTGCCAAGGATGACAATATTCCAACACTGCTGCAAGCTGCAGTCGAAGTGTGGTAATGTCAGCAGTTGAGTCGGCGGCAGGTGCTGGCTCTGTAACTTCAATGTCACCTTTCAGCAGCAGCAGACAAACTTCCAAAAGTTGCCAATCTAAGGAATGTGGAATGGAGTTGTTTGTTTTTTTTTTTTTTTTCCCTCCTGTGTAATTTCAGAAGATACAAGAAATACTTGTGATGATTATGCAGATGGAATATTTTAACTTACCTGACCGTGAAATGGATTTGCATTGTGCCTGGCATCCACTATGACAAATTAATTTAGGCTTTACTACATTTTCAAGCCTCCTAAGACACCAAACCGTGTAATTATAACATTGTTGTGAATATCTTGGTGGTATGGCAGTGAACATCCTTAACATGCCTACATTTATGGTGTAAAATAGGTAGGACTCACAGGGAATGTGCTTGTGCAACCAGTCAGGAGAGCAGCATTGGAATGCTGTCGTAGTTCATTATATTAAAGCCTCTTTTAAACTTTTTTTTCTTTTTGTTTCTTTTTTTTTTCCCCCTACAGCATAAACCAGCCAAGTACACCAACATCATGTCTGGAAGGCTTTTCTACAAAGGTTGGTGATTGGGACTTTACAAGTGAATACATAAGTGAATTAAAATAGCAGTGCGAGAAAGTCTACATAGTACCTTCCAAAAGTGTCTGACACACCAATACCATTACTCAATGCACACTAAACTTACACCTCACTTAAAAAATATGTGTAGAAAATGAACCACCAGCCAATGAATCACCAGGGCAAGGGAGGTGATTCTGCCCCTTTACTCTGCTTTACCCTTTACTAGTGGGGTAAAAGGTGTGTTTGTAGCTTAGCCTTTTCCATTCTCTAACTTCCTAAATCTCTGAATTTGCCCATAGCATCCTGTGAAAATTTTTCCCAATCAAACTGAACCTGTAAATAAACCTAAACTAGTTCTCTATATAGTTTGGGGGCAGGGTTTTCAGGAAAATATACTATTTTTATAATTCTTGCCTCCAAGACAATTATCTCTGAGGTCCCTTCCTAAGCCATTCCATGATTCTATGATATTAGAAAACATTCAAAGGAACCAATATTATGGAAATGTAGAATATTGACTCATTTGGGGGGAGGGAGAAGAGGGAGGGAAGCAAAAAAGATCCTACGAAATGTCACTAATTTACTTTTAAGGTACCTTTTTCTCCAGGCTTCTCCCTTCAATACACATGGAATCCTGAGGAAAATAATGCTCTTACTATTGCACAAGCCATTCATTATTTTGTACTCTTCAGTCCAAATCCTTCCTTAGACAGAGAATATTTTCCCCAGACTTTCAGCAGAGAGAAGAGCAAGGAAAGGGGGGAAAGATAATCAGCGTTCAAAGGTGTTCTGCCATGTCTCAGATGAACTGCTCTTGGAAAAGCAGACTGGAGGCAACACAGCCACAGCACATCCTCAGCAACACCAGCAAGGGTCTCTGATGGGAGACCACTTTGAAAAGATGTTTGAAAGCATATTTGAAATTAGGGTCTTCAGCAAGACCAATCATTGACATTGCACTCAACACTTTCCAGAGGATGAATCTTCCACACTTTTGACAGATGCACTCACTGCAAAGACTATTGTTGATTTGATATCATAGCATCTTGCAAAACAGACAGACAAAACCATTCAGCAGCAGGTCCATGTACTTAAAATCAGAATTAACTTACATTCTTAGGAACCATGAAGCTGAAAACCTATCCTCTTAAATTTCCCCTTCATTCCCAGAGGCTGGGAAATTTCTGGCCTGAGTTGCAAGACTGTTTAAGCTGTATGAAATGAATCAGTCACTGGATGCTAAGAAATAGAACTAAGCCATCAGCTGCAACACAAGCCAAGTAATGCTTGAGGTACCTTCAAACAAATTTAGCAATTATATTTAAATTTGCTTCTAATTAATTAATTACATGCTGCTGGTTTGCACACATCTTCAAACTTGACTTTGTGAATTGCATTTTTTTCTGGGATGTTCCTTTGCCCAAGAGGTGATTAGAACTCTTACTCCAATAATATTATTTACCATCCAACAGGCTGCCAACTTTTTCAAGTGCTTCCTGTGTTGAATTGTCTGGGCAGTCTCCTTTTGGGTTACTCTGGGAGATTTGAGTTGCAGTTTTTCTGTGTTGCATTTCTTTATCTGCAGAGAAATTGCTTTGAATTCCTTCTTAGGTTGATTTCTGATGTGTGGGATCATAAATATTTGACAAATCTGAAAACAGGATCATTTCTAACTTTTCAAGACCTGTTCTCAAACTGAGAGAAGCCCCAATCAAAATCCATTTATCTGCAGAATCACAGAAACATTCAATTTGGAAAAGCCCCTCAGGATCACCAAGTCCCTGCTCTACAAGGTGCACCCTAAACCATATCCCCAAGCACCACAGCCAAACAACTTTAAACACATCCAGGGGCGGTGACTCAACCACCTCCCTGGGCAGCCCATTCCAATGCCTCACCACTCTTGTTGGGAAAAAACGTTTCCTAATGTCCAATGTCCAAGCTCCCCAGTAGCAGTTTGAGACCATTTCTTCTTGTTCTATCACTAATGACTGGTGAGAAGAGACCAGCACCGACCTCTCCACAACCTACTTTCATGTAGCTGTAGACAGCAATGAGGTCTCCTCTCAGCCTCCTCTTTTTCACACTAACCATTCCCAGCTCCTTCAGTCACTCCTCATAACAGTTACTCTCCAGGCCTTTCCTCAGCTTTGTTGCCCTCCTCTGCCCTGGCTCCAGCACCTCCACATCCCTCTTGTGTTGGAGTGCCCAAAATGGAACAAAACACTCAAGGTGTGGCCTCACCAGAGTAGAGTACAAGGGAACAATCACCTCCCTTTTCCTGCTGGGCACAGCATTTCTAATCTAAGCCAGGATGCCATTGGCTCTCTTTGCCACCTGGGTACACTGTTTGCTCATATTGTTGATTACAACCTCCAGGTCCTTTTCAGGCTAGAGAGCCTGGCATTTTCTATCCACACTGCCCCAAGCCTGTAGCATTACTTGGGGTTGTTGTGGTACAAGTGCAGGACCTGGTATTTGACCTTATTGAAGCTTATGCCATTGACATTGGCCTAGGGATCCAGTCTATCCATGTCCCTCTGTAGAGCCTCCCTACTTGCCTGCAGATCAACACTGTCACCCAACTTGGTGTCATCTGCAAACTTACTGCTGACACATTCTATGTCTTCATCAAGGTCATCAATAAAGATGTTAAACAGAAGTGGTCCCAAAACTGAGTCCTGGGGGACATCACTTGTGCCCGGCTGCAAGCTGGATTTAATTCCTTTGACCACCACCCTTCAGGCTCTTTCATCTGGCAGTGCTTTATCCAGCAGAGCTGTGCCAGTCCAAGCCATGAGCAGTCAGTTTGGCCTTGAGAATTCTGTAGGGAACAGTGTCAAAGGCTTTTCCAAAGTCTAGATAGACAATATCCACAGCCTTGCCAAGCTTTCCTTCCCCTTCCACTAAGGTTATGGATGTAGTCTACTTGGACTTCAGCAAAGCCTTTGACACCATCTGCCACAAGCAGCTCCTGGCAAAGCTGGCAACTTGTGGCTTGGACAGATTCACTCTGATACAGGTCAAGAACTGGCTGGAGGGCTGGGCTCAGAGAGTGGTGGTGAATGGTGCCACATCCAGTTGGCAGCTGTCACTAATGATGTGCCCCAGGGATCAGTGCTGGGACCAGTCCTGTTCAATATCTTTATTGATGATCTGCACCGGGGGATTGAGTCCAGCATCAGTAAGTTTGCAGATGACACCAAGTTAGCAGCAGGTGTGGATCTGTTGGAAGGTAGGAGGGGCCTGCAGAGGGACCTTGACAAGCTGGATGGGTGGGCAGAGACAAATGAGGTGAGATTTAACAAGGCTAAGTGCAGGGTTCTACACTTTGGCCACAACAACCTCAAGCACTGCTACAGGCTGGGGACAGAGTGGCTGGAGAGCAGCCAGGCAGAAAGGGCCCTGGGTGTACTGGTAGACAGTAGTTGAACATGAGCCAACAGTGTGCCCAGGTGGGCAGGAGACCCAATAGCATCCTGGCCTGGATCAGACAGTGTGGCCAGCAGGACAAGGGAGGTTATTTGGCCCCTGTACTCAGCACTGGTCAGGCCACACCTTAAGTGCTGTGTCCAGTTCTGGGTCCCTCAATTCAAGAGAGATGTTGAGGGACTGGAATGTGTCCAGAGAAGGG
>VWZE01004262.1:5688-44892 GCA_013396675.1 Eubucco bourcierii
AAAAAAAAAAACATGAAGAAATGGAGTACTTTTTTGCAGTCCTGTAAGTTCACAATGCACCTGGCCAAATGAGTGCAAATGTCAGTGTTCTCTGCTGGGAGGATGGGCTAGGTGTCTTAAAATAACTTTCCCCTGGCTCATCTCCATTCTCACACGTAGACCAAAGGTGTCAAAGTCTACATGTATATTTGAAGAACTGCAGTCAGGAAACTGAGGCAGTCAGGGTTTTTTTCTGTTTTGTTTTGTTGTTGTTGTGGTTTTTTTACTTCTATGATTTTTTTCCAGAAAATGAGCGGTTGTGTCCTATAATTTGGTCAGTGATACATTAATGTGCGCATGCAAGTAGGCACATCGAGCTCTAAATTATTCACATGCCAAATGAAGTCCATTTTCCAGAAGCAATAGCTGTTTACATATTCCTTCTGAGAAGAAAATGGATCATGGTGGTATGAAGGCAGGGTGGCCATGGTTCTCTAACCTGTAATTTCTTTCTCTATGCTTTTTCCATGTAATTTTTAACACTTGATAGTGTAGAGTCCTTAATTTTCTTCCCTGGGAAACAAACTTTCTGGTACTTGTTTAAGAAATTTGAGAAGTTTTCTCTTAACAGTTGTGTGTGTACTCTAAGTCTGATCACAAGTGTTTGTTGGAAAGTATTAGTGTTTCTTTCACAGACAGTCTGTCTGTCCTGTGTACTGTAGTAGAGATCCTTCTGGAAAATCTGGCAAGCAGAAGTGGCTTTGAGTCCTTGGCAGTCTCTTTCTGTGGAAAAATAGCCTGGGTAGAAGAATATGGGAGTTCAGAAGGTGGCTTGGGTTGAAAAGAGTAGCTGAGCAGAGGAGTCACTCATTTATAGACCTTAACTCTTTATTCTTTGTGAAGGGATGTACAGTCCAGATGCTTTTGTTGTTAGTGAGCTGAGTGAGGCTCATGTTTAAATAAAAGTGGGGATGGATTCTCTAGCATAGTCTGTCTTCAATGCTTATACTGAGATATGCAACTATTTTCTTACCTGACTTACCTCACTGTGCAAGCCATCTCCAGGCTAGGTGCTGGTGTTCATGCTGACACTGCTGCTTGCTTGACACCAAAGCAGTGAGGACGGAAGAACTGAATGTAGCTTGGATCTGGTAGAAGGGAAGTTGGAGCACACAGGAACAGCCCTCAGCTGGCAAAAGGCCTAGCAAAAGGCCTTGTCCCCTATTTCTCCAGTTGATGCAGGGACTGAAATTCAGTTGTACCTCCCTGTTTGCTCTCAATAGTTTAGAATCAAAATGTACCTCAAATAAACGATTCTCTAAGCTGTTCCAAGTCCCTGTGTAAATCAGTAAGGATTTAGCTACCTGCATGGCCAGAGACTGTTTTTTTTTTCTTTATAAGAGAACAGTATGTGGCTGTCCATCAGCCTATATACACCTTGTCATTTGCATCCCCAGAAAGGCAGTGCTGGGCTGTGAGTGTTCCTGACTTCATTTCTTCATGTTCAACCCAGAGATGAGGTTTTCCAGTCAGCTACAAGACTGGAGATTTTCTAGAAGAAAAATACAATTTCTTATTGTTACGTTTAACTGACAGAAAGCACAACGGAATGGTAGTGTGTGTGAAGGTGAACAACATGTGCTGGGTTCTGACACCAGGAAAGGTCTGGATGCAAGACATGAAGCAAGAAGAAGATGTCTTTCCTGGTGCAAAGCACATCTTGCAGTGGAGAGCCATAACGTAGGGCTGGGAGGACAATGCGTGGAGCTCAAATGCCTGCTTTATGGCTGCTGAAGGAGCAAATAATGAACTAACAGATGCTTGTGCACTAAGGCTTTGCAGCAGCAATGTATGCAATGACCACAGGTGTCACCTGACATTTGAGTTTATCTTAAGGATCTGAGAAAGTAGCCATGTTTCTCTGTGGGCAGCAGGAACTGGATGTTATACATAGCTGACTGCACTAAGCAACGAGAATGCTCTTTCTATGTGTATCTTGATGGATGTGACTTCCTGCTCTTCATGCACTTTGTCACACACCTAGACAAATGGTTCTGAATAATGCAGATAGAGAGGCTGTCCAAAGTCCAACAGAATGGCCTCACAGGTGATTTTTAAGCCAGCCTTTCTGGCTAGGCATTTGCCAGCCCAGTTAAGAGTAAGTAGATGGTAATGGTGCTTTAATTGGCATGAAGAGTAGCTCCATCCATCTGTGGAAGTGAGGGCTCTCTTGTGACATGCACTGGTGACCTGGCAAGTCGTTTCTTGAAATATGACTCATTTGTGCCCTTTCTGTGGGCTGGCACTGCTACTTAAGTGGGCCATGCAGTGCCTCTGAGTGCTCAGCATCTCCAGTGGGCACGTTTTAGATGCATCACAAGTTTACTGTGAGTTCTTGTGGCATTGTTGCCCAGTCTGAGGTGGGCACAGCATGAATGGGGCAAAACATACTCTCAGTATAGGGAAAGGAATGTATTCCTGAGCAGCATCAGGCTTGGATCCATTCCTGGAAAGTCATGTGGACTTTTGCACTTATTTTTTCCCAAACATGAAGGAGTTTACTACATGTAAAGAAAAGATTCCAAGATTAAAGAACTTCTCCATCTAATCACCTTGTTTATGTACAAGTCTCAGTTTTAAGATACTATGGAATATGCTAGTCAGATACCCATGAGTTACCTGGGTCTTCACTGTTTGGCAGACTGATAGCTGAGGATCCACAATGGTCAGTAGCTTCTGTTTGGTGTTCCACTGGCATTTTTTCCCCTTTTGAAGTGTTTGTGAAAGCATTGGTAGCCTTCATCTTTGTGACTAGCACTTTGTGCATTTTTGCCTTTCCTAACTGAAGACAATCTTTGCAGATGAATGCAGATGAAGTGCTCCCTCCCTGGAGGTGTTCAAGGCCAGACTGGATGAGGCCTTGAGCGAGCTGTACTAGTGGGAGGTGTCCCTGCCTATGGCAGGGGGTTGGAACTAGATGATCCTTGAGGTCCCTTCCAACCTTACCATTCTATGATTCTATGAATGTGAGCTTTAATTAGTCTCTGCTTTGTGGGAGAGAAGCTGATCAAACTGGAATATTAGAATGGTGGCACACTTTACTTTTTCTTGGAATGCTAATTCAAGGAATGCTCTCATTTTGCACGCTGCTGCTGCTACTTCTTTTGTTTGCTTTTGTTACATTGCTTGTGATTTTAACTAACTGGAGTGTGTACTGAATGGGATGGGTGCTTCTCATGCTTAGTTCATGTAAGTGATCAGACTCTCTAGAAATTCAAAGACTTTAATGATCTTTGAAGCCCCCAACACATGGATCTAGTGGATGGCCACAAAGATGACCAGAGGGTATGAGGACATACTAAGGGAGTTGGGGTTGTTTAACTCTGGGGAGACCTTATAGCAGCCTTCTGGTACCTGAAGGAGGACTACAGGAAAGCTGAAGAGGGACTGTTAAAAGGACCTGTGGAGACAGGACAAGGGGCAACAGTTTGAAACTAGAGCGGGGTAGATTTAAAGGAGGCATTAGGAAGAAGCTTTTTACTGTGAGAGTGGTGAAATACCAGAACAAGTAACCCAGAGCGTGAGCGTGTCCAGGGAAGGGCAACGAGGCTGGTGAGAGGCCTGGAGCACAAACCCTATGAAGAGAGGCTGAGGGAGCTGGGATTGTTTAGCCTGGAGAAGAGGAGGCTCAGGGGAGACCTTCTTGCTGTCTACAACTACCTGAAGGGTGGTTGTAGCCAGGGGGAGGTTACCTTCTTCTCTCAGGCAACCAGCACCAGAACAAGAGGACACAGTCTCAAGCTGCGCCAGGGGAAGTTTAGGCTGGAGGTGAGGAGAAAGTTCTTGACTGAGAGAGTCATTGGCTGCTGGAATGGGCTGCCCAGGGAGGTGGTGGAGTCAGCGTCCCTGGAGGTGTTCAAGGCAGGTTTGGACGTGGCACTTGGTGCCATGGTCTGGTTTTGAGGTCTGTGGTAACGGGTTGGACTTGATGATCTTTGAGGTCTTTTCCAACCTTGGTGATACTGTGATACTGTGATACAGAGAAGTTGTGGATGCCTCATCCCTGGAAGTGTTCAAGACCAGACTGACTAAGGCTTTGAGCAGGTGTATTGGAGCTGGATGATCTTCAAAGTCTCTTCTAACTCAAGCTATTTTTTGATGCTATATCCCATTCCTGCCCTACTTTCAGGCTGTTTGGGGAGTGGGGTGGGGGAATCTGTTCAAGATACTGCAAGGAACCTGGGTAGCATGTCACTACATTTTATTTGCATTGTGACAGCAATGTGAAGCACAAATGTGCTGTTTCCCTTATTTTACAGATGGGAACCTGAAACACATGGACTGCCACACTTTGAAACCTTGTGGGTTTTTTGTCAGTTTTGTTCTGTTCTTCAAATCCTTTCCTGCATTGAAATAACTGAAGATGAAGACCTGAGTGTTTTGGACATCCTATTGGAAACCTTTCTGTAGTGTTAGGTGCCTGAATACACTGCAGGAAAATCTTTGGGGACCTACCTTTCAGGCATCATGCAGAAACTCTAGGAATTTAATCTCATCATGGCAGAGGGCAGAGCTGAACTTCGGCCACTTGACCATCTTCCTATGCTTTCATTTTCCAACCCAGGTGGTGTGGTGAGAGCAGAAGAAGGAGGAAGTGGTAAGAAACCAAACTGTGTTTCAGAATTATTTCTGCAGTGGCTAATTCACCTTGCCTACTGCTTGACATGCTGCCAGTTTTCCTATGAAAACTTATGCCCTTCAGTGACACATGCTCTCATAAAAAGGAGCTGAGAGTACAAAGCTGTGCTGCAGACAATGCATCTCTGCCTCTACTAAACAAGTTGGCTCAGGGTTTGCTGGTGCATGTTGCACCATGTAGCTAGTCCTGCCGTGCAGCAGTTGGTGCAGAGTACCCGGGGAAGTGGGTTTAAACTGGCAGAGGGGAGATTTAGACTGGATGTTAGGAGGAAGTTCTTTCCAGTGAGGGTGGTGAGGCACTGGAACAGGTTGCCCAGGGAGGTTGTGGCTGCTCCCTCCCTGGATGTGTTCAAGGCCAGGTTGGAGGAGGCCTTGAGTGAGCTGTACTAGTGAGAGGTGTCCCTGCCTATGGCAGGGGGTTGGAACTAGATGATCCTTGAGGTCCCTTCCAACCTTACCATTCTACGATTCTATGAAGTGGCTGGCAATCAGGAGCCTCCTGAACACCAGCAACCCCCACACTATGCTGACAACAGAACCCAGTATCTGGTAGCTTTTCTAAAACAGTGTGTGGATAAGGATGTGTGTAACAGCATGGGCACAACACAGGGGCAGAGTACTTGACAATTTTCCAGCATTAAAACTGAAGAAATTACTGCCATTGCTTTTCTGGCTTTAGTGACCATTTTGTGACTGATGGTGTGTGGTAGTGTGAGCTAGTAATGCAGTGTGGTCTAAGCTGGGATCTTCGTGGTGAGCACAGTGTACACAGTACCAAGCTGAAGGTAGTTGTAATTCCTGTAAATGCATCATCTTCCACTTAAGTGTCTGCTGAAGGTTGTATTTAACAAGTGAATATTTACAGAATCACAGAATGCATCAGTCTGAAGGGATCCTCAAAGATCATTTTGTCCAACCCCCCTGTAGTAAGCAGGGACATCTCCAACCAGATCAGATTGCTTAAGGCCCAGTCAAGTTTGACCTTGAATGTTTCCAGGGATAAGACCTCAACCAGTCCACGTCTTGTTCCAGTGTTTCACTACCCACATTGTAAAGAACTTCCTCTTAAAGTCTAACCTAAATCTACCCTGCTCTAGCTTAAAACTGTTGCCTCTTATCCTATTGCTACAAGCCCATCTAAAGAGTCCCTCCTCAGCCTTCCTGTAGGTCCCCTTCAGATATTGAAATGCTGCTGTAAGGTATTCCTGGAGCTTTCTCTTCTTACCCAGCTTAGCAACCACAACTGTCTCAGCCTATTTGCATAGGAGAGGTGCTTCAGCCCTTTGATCACTTCTGTGACCATTCTCTGGGCCCACACCAGCAGGCCTGTGTCCTTCCTGTGCTGGGGGCCCTGTAGCTGACCAAGACAGCCCTTCTGATATCCCAGGCTGTGATCCAAGCTAAATGGTAGTGTTGCTTCGTGTTTTAGAGATGATCGTTCTGCACAGTTGTTTCCCAGTGTGTTAGGTACCTCAACCCCTTGCATTGCTTGGAGCCTACTCTTTATGGCTCCACAGCATGCTTCACAGGGGCTGCCATGGCTGCCTTTGCCAGAGCCTCTGGGGTACTATTGTTTTTCTTTCCCTTTGTTGTCGGTGTTGTTCTCATGGCCTTGCACACTCTGAGGTGATGCTGTAGTGAGCATCACTCACTGGGCTGTAGCTCTTGCTTTGCGTTAGTAGGCCCAAATGCATGCACAGAACCACACTCTGCACATGCCCTGGCCAGCATGTGGTCTGGTCAGTGCTAACTGTCACATACAGGGACAAGCAACATGACATTTGAGCAGATCTTAATGGAAACCATACAGTTGCTTTGGGAAAAGGATGAGAAGAATGACCTGCTGCACTGGAGGGGTGTCTGGCAAGGATGTTTATTTGAGAGCCTGTTATGGTTTAAGCCCAAATGGCAACTGAGCACCACACAGCTGCTTGCTCAATTCCTCCCCAGTGTGATATGGGAGAGAATAGTGGATTGAGATAAAGACAGTTTAATAGGACAAGAAAGGAAGGGAAAATAATAATAGAACATACAAAACGAGTGATGCACAATACAATTGCTCACCACCCACTAACTGATGCCCAGACTATCCCCAAGCTGTGATGTCCCCTGACCAACTCTCCCCACCTCAGTTCACAGTATCACCAAAGTTGGAAGAGACCTCAAAGATCATCAAGTCCAACCCATCACCACAGACCTCAAGACTAGACCATGGCACCAAGTGCCACGTCCAAACCCGCCTTGAACACCTCCAGGGATGGTGACTCCACCACCTCCCTGGGCAGCCCATTCCAGCAGTCAATGACTCTCTCAGTCAAGAACTTTCTCCTCACCTCCAGCCTAAACTTCCCCTGGCACAGCTTAAGACTGTGTCCTCTTGTTCTGGTGCTGGTTCCCTCAGAGAAGAAAGCACTCTCCTCCAAGAGGAGGAGAGCAACCTCATCCAAGAGATTGACACAAGAATGTCAATATTTTTTTCTTCCAGAAGTCTAAATTCATGACCAAATGACAACATTAAAAACAGAAGGCAAGGGAATGGAAGAAATCAGAAAAATAACATGATGAGGAAGAGAAATTGGTACCATTTTTTTTGATAACCGAAGGCAATAGCAGTCTCAAAAATCCCAAAGAAGCAATGGCTCCCACTAAACTAGCAGTACACCTTCCTGCAGTAAATTTAGACTTGGAGACAGGTCATCCCAGGCTGAAAAAAGTAGGTGACCCAAAGGGCAAAGTGCTGGATCTGGTGGCAGCCACTTAAATCGTTGCATAAACCATCAACAGTCTGTTACAGAAGCATAGGCACATTGTTACCCCTCTTGGCATCTCTGTTTCCTTCCATTTTATCTACAGTCTCACCTAGGAACCTTCTTACTGGCAGTTTATGCATTGTCCAGAACAGGTCAGCTCTGATTTAGCCCTACAACAAATGTTAGTTTCAGTAACCCAGCTCCTGGAAGGCTGTTGCAGAACTGCAGATTTACCAGCAATAGGGCCCAACCAAGACTGCAGTTTGAAAGGCATGAGACTGCTATCATGTATGTAAGGGAAACTGAGGTCTCCACTGCAATGTACAGCCCTGTGTATGAATTCTTCCTAATATACACTGTATCTTTTTCCTTGCTTCAGTACTTCATTGCCCTGGGGCCCTGACTGGTTTGTCCTTTCTCAACTATCATTTATGCTAAATCTGACATACTGAGCAGTTCAACCAAACATTCCAGGACACTCATCACTCTTTCCTTTCCTGTGAATTCCTTCCAGCTTGCCTATAGCTCTCTGCATCTCCAGCAAGGACCAAACTACTGCTCAACAGCAGGTGTGGCCTAAACAGTGCAGCGTACAGGGGGAGAATGACCTCCCTGCTCCTGCTGGCCACGCTATTCCTGATGTAGGCCAGGATGCCATTGGCTTTCTTGGCCACCTGGGCACACTGCTGGCTCATGTTTAGGTGGGTGTCAATCAGCACCCCTGGATCCCATTCTGTTGAGGGAGCTGTCTGATCTGGTTTTGACATTCTCTAAGTAATGGACTTCTTGATATTGCAGTGGCCAGCAAGGTTTTTTGTCCTCACAGTTGTTTTTGGTTTTACTTTTCTGTCATCACCTTACTTTTCTTAGTAATGCTCCCTTGTGCAACACTTGCCCATTTGCCTTCTTTCTTGAACTTGTATTTTTCAAAAATTTGTTTGTGGAGTGGCACACCTCAATGCTTTACTGATGAGATCAGTCTCAGCATTCCCGGTATGGAGACGAGGAAATTGAACCACAGAAAGGAGAGCAGATCACCAAAAAGACAGAGACTGTTCCTCCAAAATCTGGTTGTCAATCTGGCCCTGCTTGTTCTGTTACAGCTGCTCATCTCTGCTAGGTACAGCCTATTTGGCTTCACTCTTACTGCTGCTGGATCCACCTGCTGTCTTTACAACCAGTGACAAAGATTGGATGTGTTAAAGCCTCAGCTTTCTTAGGCAGCTAGGCCACAGTTTCTTGTCAGTGGGGAAGGAGTACCCTGGTGAATCACACACCTGCCACTACAAGCTAAGCCTAGTCCGGGTCAGGCCTATGCTAAATGTTGTCATCTTCTATTTCCAAATTCTACTTCTCTGTCATAATGTCAGCTGGAGTTGCATTATCCTATTGCTTCTTATTTCACTTGGAAATACACCTGAGGCACCTGTTACACCTGACAGGTAAGCAGTCTCATCACTGCAAAAGAAAGGCATACAAAGTCATGGAGAGCTTCAGATCTTGCTTCAGAACATGAGTGGCACTGTCAGACTGGACTTGTATCACAACCACTTGTCACTATTTCTGACTAGGAAAGCCAGAACTGATCATATATCATGACAGTTACTATGCTTCCTTGTGTGTTGTTTTCAGAGCAGATGTGACTTGTCTGTTTTAACTTGAAGGAGGGATGCTTACAGTTTAGTTAATTATCTGACTTCCAGAAGCATCTAAAAACTGCAGTCAAGCACAACACCACAACTGTGGCGTTGTGTTGCCTGTTGTATATGAGTTAACACAATGAACTTTTCTGTGTTAAGTGACAAATCAGTTTGTCTTTAGCTCCAGTTCAATGCTCTGCTGGTGCCAAGCTTGTCATTAGTTCTAATTATTCATTACTGCTGCTCTGTTAGTGTGGAGTCTTCTCTTCAATTTGGATTTTTAAAGTTACTTGCCTAAAGTTGTCCACTGGTCAGTGGAAGAGTTAGAACCAGAATTCAGAGAGTTGGATCTTTCCCTTCAGTGTAATTTGTGCCTAGATCATTAGCTAAATTAATCTTCAGGCTGACTTTTTGCTGGCAGAACATTATTATTCAACTTGATCTCTTTCCAGAATGGCAGAGGTAGTTATGCACTTTTCCAATAAATGGTTTAAAGTATATTGTCTCACTATGCCTGCCTGCTATTTGCTTCCTTCCCAGGTGGGAGTAACCTTGTAAGTGACTCTGATCAGCACAGATGGCTGTGTCTGTGTCATTCTGTCCCTCCCAGCAGCCTGCTCTGATCTCAACAGATGGAGTGGGCTTGGTACTCCAGTGTGAGGAGCTGCAGAGGATGTGTATGATTGCTAGAACCCGCAGACTGAGGCGCTCAAATATTTATGGTGTTCTTACTGTTGAAGAACAGAAAAAGAAGGAATTCTGAGGAGTTCAGTCAAATGATGACAACTGCTAGGCCACGTGGAAGGCAAGTTGCTGTTGCTCATAGTGGGGCATAAGGACACAGCCAAATTCAAGGAAACAAAACCAAGTGTATGAAATGCTGGTTGCACATTGCAGAAATGTTCTGGGCTGTGAGACTTTTCTTCCTCTTCCTAAAGGTAATAGGAGTGCTTCTCAGCACTCAGGATAGACTGGTTTTGTAGTGACTAAACCAGGGTTACACTATGTGTTAGAACTTGCAGGCATGTAGTAAGGGCGGACATGTGGGCTTCTCTAGATCTCAAGTCTGGCTGTGCAAAGGCAAGTGCCTGCTTTTCTGTTTTGGAGCAGGTGTGTGAAGAGCAGAAGACAGATGCTACAATTCTTTGTCCTAAAGCACTCCCTTCTCTTTCTGCTTTTTTTGATGAAATTGGGGCATTACAGAAAGTGCTCTGTCTCTTCTGTAAATCTCTTTTTTTTCTTTCTTTATAGCCTGAGCAAGTTCTGGCTTGCATAAGCTGGAAGCTTTTCATTCCTAGAAACTTCTGAGGGGCTTAACCAGCCAGGTACTCAGACTTTCTTCCCATGACATATTTGCTTTGAGATTTGGAAGGGAAGGCATATAACACACCTTGGGAACAAACTCTTTGGATTTGGAGTAAGGTTACCCCACACACATATGCCTGAATCACCAAGATGGCAGAGATCACACTCCTTTAGCTCACTCACTGCTAGGTAATCTTTCCTTCCCTACTTTCCTTGGAAAACATTCAGCTCTGTTTCTTCCTGCAAGACCATCAGTGGAGTTGTATCAATTTCACTGAGTTAAACAGACTTTGAATATCAGATGATTTACCATCCTGGTGGAAATAAGCAACAGTGCCAATTAAGAAAAAAGTTACTGTGTTTGAAATGACATGGAAGTGGAATGAGACATAACCATTCAACAATGAAGTATTTATGACTTTCAAATTATTTTTGCCTTCCTAGAAAGCATCCTGGAGCAATACATGATAGACCAACAAATAGCAAAATGCCAGAGGATAAAAAGAGAACATTTTGGAGAGTAATGTGTAATTCCTCTTGACACAGGCCAACCATAGTGTTTTACTAATGCATCTTTATAGTTTGTTCTTATCCCTCCCCTACTGCAGCCCATATCCCATTTCACACATTATTCTTCATAGTTTGGCTTCACACTTTTGAGTAAACAAATTGGTGCTCTAGACAAACGACTCTGACACCTTTCCACATTCCTTATTGATTCCTGAGTACAATGCTGATTCCTGGAGGAATCACTTCCATGTCCTTCCTGTGTTGAGGGTTCCAGAACTGCACACAGTACTCCAGGTGGGGTCTGACAAGAGCAGAGTAAAGGGGCAGAATCCCCTCCCTTGCCCTGCTGGCCACACTCCTCTTGATGCAGCCTAGGACTCGGTTGCTGTCTGGGCTGCATGTGCACACTGCAGGCTCATGTTGAGCTTTTCATCAACCCAGACTCCAAGGTCCTTTTCCTCAGGGCTACTCTCCAGCCATTCACCACCCAGCCTGGAGTTGTGCTTGGGATTGTGCCTACCCAGGTGCAGGACCTTACACCTGGCCTTGTTGAATTTCATGAGATTGGCCTGGGCCCACCTCTCCAGCCTGTCCAGGTCCCTCTGGATGCAGGATGGATATTTTGTCTTTCTGCTGCTGACAAATGAGCTCTTTTATTTGTTCTCATGTGCTAGTGGCAGTCACTCCTCTTCAATGCTAATGGACAAATCTGGGCAGTATCAAGAAACCAATATAATCTAGATAGATTTTGGAATGTTCCATTGCTTTTGACTTTCCTATAGTGATCTCATTCTCTGTAGACGGTGACCCAAGCCATACAGAAAGCAGTGGAGCTGTTCCACGTGCCTGCTAAACTCCAGCTGTCATTGAAGACCACTGGGTGATGTCTTCATTCCCAGCTAAACATTGAGTGGCACACAGTTCTCTGGGGATTGTCTGGTTTTGCTATTAATACACAATATTCTATTAGAGGTTTGTCTCATTGCATGCTTTTAAAGGTTTTGCAGGAACTTCTTAGCATTTCTTACAAGAGGTGCCTGCTGCTTCGTACCTTGCCAGTAATTTGAAAGCAGTGGTGTAGTTGGCACCTGGGCTTCCTGTTCTGAAATTTCTCTGTCTTTCAGACCTGGTGGTCCCCTTTTTTTTTAAACTGGAGTAATCTGTGCCTTTTCCTGATGCTACACTTAAACAGGTGTCATAGTTTTTTCTGTTTGAGTGCAGCAGACTGAGATTATCTCCCTTCTCTCTTTTTCTAAGAAAAAAGAGCAGTAAAATAATAACAATCTTGCTGAACTGGAGAAGAAAATACAGAAAGATTGTATTTAAAAATGTGTAGGAAAGTGATGGATTGGGAGTTCCCTGCCCCCCACACTTTGTACAATGACCCAGACTAGAACTCAGCCAGCTGGAAGTTAAGGACTGAAGCTCTATTTACAGCTCAGCACAATGTACAAGCAGAGATAGACACTATAGACAGGAATAGTTACAGAAATAGACAAGTTAAAGGGAATACAGAAACACAACTCCCCTCCCAGAAATCAGAGACCCCAGGAGGGGCTCCCAACCACCCTTTCACCTTCTCCCCACCCCTATACCTTACCCCAAGGTTTGCCTTACGTGCAAGGTAAATTAGGAGGATCCACCAGGGGAATTAGAAGAAAAGCGGTTAATGAAAATTAATCGGCAAAGAGGAGCCAGAAGCTAGACCGCCTGAGACGCTGTGTCCCCAGAGAGAGACAGACTGAGACTGACTTATCTAATGTTTTGAGTTCTTTTCCCAAACATCTCAGCAAGCCTATGAGTGAAGTAGACATCATGATGTTTTCCTTTCACAGCCTATAGTGTAATTTTCTCTATTAAAATATTCCAGTTAGGCTCAAACCAGAACAACAGCATAAATGACACCTAATACAGATAAAGGATACATGAGAATTCCTCCAAAATCTTCCCCCCAAGCAAATCAAGACCCACCAAAATGCCAGTGCTCATTTTCTCCCCACTGACTCCCAGTTAGGCCACAAACAGGCCAGATTCACTGTGGCCCACGTCCTTGAAAACCATGGCCTGCCACAGGGTACATCTACATAGTTACCAGATAAGGATCCCTTCAGAGACCTGAAAGGAAAAGGGAGAAAATAGCATGAATTGACCTTGCTGCTTACTTTTAAAGTTTTTGCAGGATTTATGGGGTTGAATAATGTAATTACAATATCCAGGGGCCATTAGTTCATCCCCTGGGATGGATCTTGGTCTCTGTAGTTTTCTTAGGAAATCTGGGTTAACCTGGAACCTCTGGAACCACAAAAGCAGGGCACCTATTTTTGGCAGCCTTACTATGAAGTTTCTTCCCCAGTAGCTCCTCTTTCTTGTTCTGTGTCTTGTTTCAAAGTGGAAGGAAACTCTGGAGGATTTTTCTGTCTCTTGCCTGAAGCATCTCTTCAGTAACAGTTTCCTTTCCAGCTATTTTCTCGTTTTTATGTTTAATAATGAAGTCTCCTCTTAGTGTTACAAGTTAATTATACAGAAGCTCTAAATATTTCAGTCTGTGTTGCTGCTTTGCTGTTGTCTCATCTGAGCTGTCTCTTGAGCTTGCACTGGAGGAGAGAAGAGATGATTTCTCACTAGCCCTGTTTCAGATATTTGTTTCATCTGTGACCTGTTTGGAGGGTTGTCTCTCTTTTTTTTTAATCCCAAATCTGTGTATTATAACCTTCTGTAGTATTTGTAATCAGAAATAAAAACCTTGTGATTATGAGGACGGAGGCATTCTTTCATGCTGGAAGACATTCATGACATAGGACTTTTTTGCAAGAAAAATCTTGAGGATCATACTTCAGATGTAAATCAGATACTGCTTCTTACCTTTGGATGTGTATTTGCTTGAAAAATTGCCCATTTTTGAGTCTTTACAAACCTGAAGCTAGATTTGTAACAAATGATAAAGTAGGAGCATTAAAATGTTCTCCAGCTGACATCACAGAACCACGGAATCATAGTACGTCAGGGGCTGGAAGCAACCTTGAAAGATCATCCAGTCCAACCCCTATACCAGATCACACAGGAACGCATCCAGGCGGGTTTTGAATATCTCCAGAGATGGAGACTGCACAGCCCCCTCAGGCAGCCTGTTCCAGTGTTCTGTCACCCTCACAGGGAAAAAATTCCTTCTCGTGTTTACACAAAACTTCCTATGCCTCAACTTCCACCCATTGCCCCTTGTCCTGTCATTGGGCACCACGAAGAAGAGCCTGGCTCCAGCCTCTCAGCGCTCACCCTTTACATATTTATAAACATTGAACTCACCTCTGTCTCCTCTTCTCCAAGCTAAAGAGCCCCAGCTCCCTCAGTGTCTCCTCATAAGAGAGGTGTTCTGTTCCCTTAATCATCTTTGTGGCTCTGTGCTGAACTCCTTCAAGCAGTTCTTGAACTGGGGCGCCCAGAACTGGACACAGCACTCCAGATGCGGCCTCACGACAGCAGAGTAGAGGGGGAGGAGAACCTCTCTCAACTTACAGGCCACAGCCCTTCTAATACACCCCAGAATGACACTGACCGGCAGAACCTTTTCCCCTTCATTGCCTTCCAGTAGGGCAGTCCCCAACCTATATTGACACCTAGGGTTGTTCTTGTCCAGGCGCAAGACTCTATCCTTGCCCTTGTTGAATTTCATTGAATGTCTCCCTGCCCAACCCTCCAGCCTGCCTAAACCTCACTGGATGGCAGCACAGCCTTCTGGTGTGTCAGCCACCCCACTGGACTCTACTCGGTGTGTGCTGCATGCCTTTTAGCACAGACTATGAGGAGATTATACTTATTTTGGAGTATGATTGCTGTTTGTTTCCAGCTTACTGCAGTCAGTTCCTGCAGTGATGCCTGAGGATTGGCCAGGAGTTAAGTTGTGAATCATTTTTTTCTTGTGCTGCTCCCAAAGCCTGTGTCTGATGCCTGGAGTCCTGTACATGGACTGTTACGGAGAAACGGAAGATTTTTTTGGGAAGAAACTCTTCCCTGTCACTCCCAAGCAAAAGCAAAATACCAGATAAAAATCCAATGGTGTATTTTGAACGCTGCTGATAGAAGAAATTTCGGGCAGTTCAATAAGACAGCTGTGTTTCAGGACATGTCAGTCAAGGAAGCTTACTCAAGTATTCAGGTCTGGCTGCTTTTTCAGACCCTTAAAGCTGACCTTATATAGCTTCTAGCTGTAAGTGTCTTGGTACTTGTTGCTAGGATTCCATAAAGTAGAAAGAACTAACAGACAGATCGAATGTCAAGGTAGATCAAAGGCTTACGACTCAAGAGAAGCTGATTCTTTTTCTGACTGCTGGAACTTGGTTGATTTCTAGTTCAAGTAATGATACACAAACCAGAACAGAACTAGTTTCTTTCTCTTTATTGTTCTGTGTCTTTGGGTTAATTAGAGGATACCACAGCAGAGCTTCCATATTGACTTTCCTGTAATTATGGAGTGATCATCTTCTTTTTTTTTTTTTTTAGGTCTTTTTTTTTCTTTAAATTTATTTCTCTTGCCTTTGAAACATTAAAAACAGAGATGTTAAATAGCTTTTATTTTAGCTGTTAAGTAACCTATATTTAGTGGTTATAAAACAGCAAATCTTTGTTAGCCGTGCACTGGTATTACAGTATCACACAGTATCACCAGGGTTGGAAGAGACCTCAAAGATCATCAAGTCCAACCCATCACCACAGACCTCAAGACTGGATCATGGCACCAAGTGCCACGTCCAAACCCGCCTTGAACACCTCCAGGGACGCTGACTCCACCACCTCCCTGGGCAGCCCATTCCAGTAGCCAATGACTCTCTCAGTCAAGAACTTTCTCCTCACCTCCAGCCTAAACTTCCCCTGGCACAGCTTGAGACTGTGTCCTCTTGTTCTGCTGCTGGTTGCCTGAGAGAAGCAACCTCCCCCTGCCTACAACCACCCTTCAGGTAGTTGTAGACAGCAAGAAGGTCTCCCCTGAGCCTCCTTTTCTCCAGGCTAAACAATCCCAGCTCCCTCAGCCTCTCTTCACAGGACTTGTGCTCGAGGCCTCTCCCCAGCCTCATTGCCCTTCTCTGGACACGCTCAAGCACCTCAATGTCCTTCTTAAATTGAGGGGCCCAGAACTGGACACAGTACTCAAGGTGTGGCCTAAGCAGTGCAAAGTCATCATAGGTAAGCTGCTGCTGTTGCAAGGATGTGGGACTCTACACTGTCACAGAATCACAGAATCAGTCAGGTTGAAAAAGACCTTTGAGATTACCAAGTCCAACCTATCACACATCATCATCTAATCATGGCACCAAGTGCCACATTCAGTATCGTTTTGAACTCTTCCAGGGACAGTGACTCCACCAGATCCCTGGGCAGCCTATTCCAATGTCCAATGACTCTTCCTGTGAAGAACTTTTTCCTAACATCCAGCCTAAACCTCCCCTGGTGCAGCTTGAGACTGTGTCCCCTTGTTCTGTCACTGGTTGTCTGAGAGAAGAGACCAACACCCACCTGGCCACAACCTCCTTTCAGGTAGTTGTAGACAGTAATAAGGTCCCCCTTGAGCCTCCTCTTTTGCAGGGTAAACAACCCCAGCTCCCTCAGCCATGAAGGACTCTGTCTTTTGTTCACAACAAGGCAGTGCCCAGTTCATGGCTTCTCCTCCTGGCTTCTTTAGGTTACAACAGTGGTTGTGAAGGTTTGGGAGTTCCCCGGCCCGTGCCCCTCCACCCCCTCATTGTAAAATGACCCAGACTAGAACTCAGCCGGCTGGAAGTTAAGGACTGAAGCTCTATTTACAGCTCAGCACAATGTACAAGCAGAGATAGACACTACAGACAGGAATAGTTACAGAAATAGACAAGTTAAAGGGAATACAGAAACACAACTCCCCTCCCAGAAATCAGACCCCAGGAGGGGCTCCCAAACACCCTTCCACCTTCTCCCCACCCCTATACCTTACCCCAAGGTTTGCCTTATGTGCAAGGTGAGTTTGTAGGATCGACCAGGGGGGTTAGAAGGAAAGTGGTTAGTGAAGATTAATCGGCAAAGAGGAGCCAGAAGCTAGACCACCCGAGATGCTGTACCCCCAGAGACAGAGACTGCCTTATCTAATGTTTTATTTTTCCCAAACATCTCAGCAAGCCTATGAATGAAGTAGACATCACCGTGTTTTCCTTTCACAGCCTATAGTGTAATTTTCTCTATTAAAAAATTAGCCTCAAACCAGCACAGTGGTGACAGTGAAGAGTCAGGGTACTACAACAGTGACACCCAAGCTGTCCCAGGGAGGAGTGAGAGAGATGAATGTAAACCCACAGGAGACAAACTTACCCAAAAGTGAGGATAGTGCATAGCATGACCTAAGTAAATTCTTGTGGTGGGATTGGAGTGACTTAAGAAAATGTGAGTAATCACCAAGCCAGGAAGGCACAGATGATTCCCAGGAGCATGGACAATCAAAGCATGTTATGGTCTGGTGGGCTGCCCTGTTATGAATGATGCAAAATTAATAATCGTTATTAATTTTGATATCCAGGCAGAGATTGCTAATAACTATGAAAATTGTTTATTAACATTAAATCTCACCAGAAAACTTATTTACATGGTCCAAAACGCACAGTTTGGAGATGTATACATATAGGGAACAGGCAAAACTGGAACACTGTAAGAGGTAACCTGTGTCTGCTGGGTGGCTCGGTTAATCCATCAAATTTCCACAGATTGTCTGTCTTTTCTGTGTCTAAATATGAACCTTGCTAGGTAAAGAGGACTGTGCTGAAATTGCTTCTATCACTGCAAAAGTCTAGAATGATGCATCAAAAATAACTGGGGTTCCTCACTTCAACTGTACACTGGAGAAAATCCTGTGACACTTTCTGTATGTTTGTCTCTTGAGATGCCTCTGTTCAGACACACAATAGCTGGCAAGAAAAGCCTCATTAAGAGTCACGTTGTGTCAGATTTGCATCATCATGGTGTCTTTGAAAATGGATGAAGAAAGTGATCTTGGGAACTGCAGAGGAATACAAGTGACTCCGTTACAGGCCCTGAACACGGAGCCACTCCCGTCTCTTAAGCTTACCATTCCTGTCTCCAGAGTGCAAGGAAACACCCTGCCACAGGTTGTGCAAGCTCCAGAGGCAATATCAGGAACAGCAGCCCTTGATCCAGCCATAGGACACCACTGATGATGCTGACAGAGGAATCTTGGTTACTCTTGCTTTTTTGTAAGAGTGAATTTGGCACCCCCCCCAGATGGAGATACATTTATGTCACAGCGACAGGCATTTGCCAGTATCAAGAGGAACAATTCGCTCCCTAGGCGCACCTAAATTCCAAACATCAGCAGTATTGTCATCTTCAGTAACCACGAAGGCATTCGGCTTACCTTATTTTCTGGAAACCCGTGAGCAATTAGTTTCTGAACACAATATTCCCCTGGTGGGTAAAACCAATTACAGTGATTGTCAATCTCCTTGTTGAAGTCGTCATCGTAACAACTGGGATCTCCAGCGTGAATCCTTCTGGTGCGATGCCCTTTCCTGTCCCTCTGGGAACGCTGATTTCTGGACACAGAAGCGGCTGAGGACAGGTCTCTGAAGCGCATTTTCATTCGGCCATGTGATCTTACCTCGTGGCTTTCTTTGTGCTGTTTCTCTTTGTGCCGCTTGTTATGTGTGCTCTCAGCTGAGGCTGGAGGGTTAGCAGCTTTTTGCTGTTTAAAGTTCGCGGCTTTTCTCCGGGATTTCCCTTTCGGATTACATCGGGATGCGTCGCGATCTTTACCTGCCTGTGGTTATGCTTTGCGGCACGGTGAAGCTTTGGATGGAGTCACGGTGCAGCTGTCCCGGAATCTGCTGCTTGCAGGCGAAGTGGATTCATTCACATGCTGGACGGCGGCGAGGTTTCTCGTGCTCTGTGCCTTTAAGGCTGCGTTTTGCAGGTTCGCAGTCTTGGCGGGGCTCGGCGAAGGGCCTGAGCTGGGCGTGTCGGTGCGGGCGGCCGCGTTGCACATGCGAAGGCTCGCAGAGCGAACGTCTGTGGGCTTCGGAAAGCCGATGCCTCTTCCCTCCTGGCTGCTTTGAGCCTTTCCGCGCGGTTTTTTCACAAAGCGCGGCTTGGAGGAGGCAAAATCAGCTGCTGCTGTAGCGGCTGGAAAATGGTCAGGCTTTTCCTCTCTTTGGGGGCTAGGTAAATTGAAGCCGATTTCGCCCTGGCTTCTAGCTGAACCGTAGGTGATTTCAGCTGAATAGGACGGTAATGGTTTTCCCGCTGAAGGCGGAGCCGATGCCATTGTTTTTGCTAATGCGTGAGTAAATACCTCCACCCCCACCCCTTCTCTCGGCTGACAAGCTGCGTTTGCAGCTTGCAAAATGTGTAGAGAAAGCAAATCAAAAAGCCTCTGGTTTTGTCCTTCTAGGTTTTTAAGTTCTCTTTCCAGACTCAGGATTTTTTCATCCGCATTTTTCAGCTCACTCAGTGATTGCACTGAGCAGGTAGCCAAGTTTAAAGCGTGATTTTCCTGAGGGATTTCTGCGAGTTTTTCAAAGAAGATTTCGGGCTGCTGGCAATGTTCCGCTGCCCACTCCAGATCCAAACCTGTTATATCCCAAATTATACAATGTTTCCATCACTGTGCACACCCTTGTTTCGCTGTGCCAAATGTAGTGGAAGGGGGTAATTAATGTGATATTATATACTTAAAATATTAATATAGTATATTAAAAATTCAGAACTCGTGGCACCCTGATCACCAAAATAATAATAATAACAACACAGGCCTTGCACAAGGCAGCCCTGTGTACCTTACTTATCCCGGTTGCTGGGCAGGCCACAGACCCCAGACTTAGTGGCTCCAGGTTCTTTGTCCTTTTTTCCTGTGGTTACTCTCCCCAAAACAGGAGGGAGAACAGAAAAACTTGCCTGGGCAAGCCAGGATATGTACAAGCCTAATTTGGCCTGCTTAGGCCTACCACAGCAATGGAGCATAGCCATAAGACAAGGAACAATGTGTACAAACGTGAACATAGATGGTTTCACTGCAACATGAGGAGAAACTTTACAGTGAGGGTGATGGAACACTGGAATGGGCTGCCCAGGGGTGTTGTGGAGTCTCCTTTTCAGGAGGCTTTCAAAATGTACCTGGATGCATTCCTGTAAAGGGGTGTTGGACTCGATATCTACAGGTCACTTCCCACATCTAATTTTCTGTGATTCTGTCTTTTACTTCTTCGTTGAGTAGAGGATTTTAGTTTCTGAAATTTATGATTGTTACTGCACTTCAGTCAATTATCACCAGCTCTTTCAGGCATTGGACAAGTTGATCTTCGAAGATCCCTTCCAACCTGATATATTCCATGATTCTATGAAATGATAGAGCTGGAACCCAAAAGCAGGAGCTCCATGTGAACTGGCCACTAATGCTTACAGGAGTTTCTTCTTGTAGTAGAAATAGTAACACAAGGAGAGTCTGGGTCTCACAAGTGAAAGCACAGCTTGCTAAAGAGCTTGTGGTCAGGAAATGGTGTTTCTTCATGGCGTGACGTACGTGGTTGGGTGGGGGAAAATATGTATGTGATGCTGCCCACTGTGAGGTGAAATGTGAGATGGGGTGTGTGGGGAAAGATCTATGTGGAGTGCATGGGTAGGAAAGGGTTTGTGTAGATGGAGGTTCATGAGAGCGCTGTGAGTTAGTGAAGGAAAAATTGGCCTTTGCAGGTGACTGGTTTGTGGGCTTGGCAAAGCTTTGGCTTGCAGAGAAGGTGAAAATGCATGTGTCATAGGGCTCTTCTGAGGTAATAAGTAACCCGTGGTTTAAGGAAACCTCTATAACCATGGGTGGCCATCTTAATGGTTAGAGTGGAGAATATGCACACTGGTTCAGTTTCCTTTTACTGGTGTCTGTAGTTCATAAGCAGTGGCTTGTGGTAGTGCCTTTCTGTTGAAGGATCATGAAGAGACCAGAAACACTGATGCCAAGCCATACACGCTTCTTCCTTAGCCTGTGTGCTCTAGAGGATGCTCTCTGAAGCCCAGGGAGGGCCCAGAGTTTACAGTTCAGTTTTTATGAGGCCAGTGTATCTCATGCCTGATGGTGCTGGCATTAGAGACCAAGTAATACATACAGTGAGTTTTAATAGCTTTTGAATGCCTACTAATCTCAGTTTCTGGATCCTGTGACAATTGTTGGGTTATCTGTCATCTTTTTGGCTAGAAACCTTTTTCTTTCATCTTGCAGAGGTTCTTTGTGTGCTGTAGTTGGTAGAGCTGTGCTCTTCTAGGACGGCTAGACCTCATTTGGTTTGGACATCTGTTTTGCAGTTAATCTTGTAGTATCTATCCAAAGTACAACTCCAAAGCACTGTTTACCTGGCAATGTATTCAGAGGCATCTGTGGTGCCTGGTGCTCTGTGATATTACCACATTGCAGGCACTTTGCTGGTCCCCAAAATGCATGCTGTGAAAGCCAGCTCGTTAGCTGTCTTCTAATTGCAGGCTGGTAATTCAGCTAAAAGAAATGGCTTTGCACTAAAAGGGGTATGGAAAATCCATGGCAGGGGAGGGACAAATTCAGATGCACTTCTTAAGAACATGTTTATATGATCCTGGCGGCCTCAGCGTGGTGACAGTCATGGTGCCTCTTCCCTGTGCATGCAAGCATTCTTTTTCACTAACTTCTCAACCTGTAATTCTAAGTAGGTCAAACCCCCCAGCTTCTACCTGTTGCTGCATGCAGACCTTTTCAAAACAACAATAAACTTTTCAAAGGATGAATACATGGAAGTACGTCCGAGAGTTTTGTCTTCATTGCATTGCACTTGCTTAGAGGCATACAGAGGGAATGTGTGACAGAGGGAAAGGTTTCAGAGACATACTGATACAGGCATTTCTCTTTGTTTCTATAGCACATTCCCAGGTCTAGGGGCTGAAGGACAGTGATTCAAGGTGAAACAAAACTTGCCAACTAATATGGTGCTTCCAGTTCCACTGACTGATTTATGCTGAGGATCTGGTACCTCCTCCTTCTGTTTCAGGTAGGCTCAGTTTTATTGTAGCTGGTTATTACTGCTGGCAGCTGAACCAGAGGAGCAGCTGCAGGCTTTGTTTGCTCTGATTTTGAATTTAACTTTTGGCAATGACAATTTTGTACCTGTGATCAGTCATTTCTTTTCCATCCATTTGTTATAAAGACAGATAAATAAAAGTCTGTCAGCACAGAAGTTGAAGGAATAGTCATTGAATGAAAAACCAAAGAGAGAGATGTGAATTAGATACTGGATTTAATAAACTTCCCATCAGTTGTGATGCAACACTTCTGCCATAGAAATTGATTGTTGTATAAAGCATTGTAATCTTCTTTCACTTAAAGCTAAGGATGCCTAGAAAAATGTGATTTAGTTCTTCAAAGAAAAATCTTTCTCCTTGTAGTCTCCAGATCCTAGTATAGAATCAGGAGAACAGCAAAGAAGTATTAGAAGACAGAGCTAGAAAACCCATGTGCAGGTCAGCTCTGGAATTGGTGAATGAGAAAATCTAGGAGCACTTGTACTGTCTCTTGTTTGCCAAGACTTTTTTAAGGGGAAGAGCAGGAATGGGGTAAGGAGTTAGTGGAGTGACTAAACAATGGCTGTAAGACTAGTAGAAGTGTGTTATAGCTTTACTGAAGAAGACACAAGATTGATTTTGACCAGCTAAAACATTAGTAAATTATTTGTCTATTCACCTGACTGCCTCTTGGAAATACTGTACTGTATGGTGTTTTTGAACTTCAGTGGTGGTATATATCCCATTGGAAGGTAAGTGGTCATCTGTTGAGTGTGTTTGCACTGTGGGAAGGTAAAGGCAGGTAGCTCAAAATGTATTTTTGGCTCATTAAGTCCCATTTAAACCCACAAGGAATCATTTGTGCTATTTTAAGATAATCAGCCCTGTAACAGATTTTTCCACATTCAGCCTTGAGTTCAGAATTTTTGACATACTGCTTTATGGTCTGCATGGGATGTATTTTGTGTACCTGTTTCTGCTCTGTGAATTCTCAGCTGTGTGTCCTTGGTGTTTCAAGCTCATTTCAGGACAAACTTATGACTTCAGATTACATTACCCAGGCCGACAAAAGGTTTGCTGTGTTCAAATCAATTGACTTTAATAACTAGGAAAAAACCCAAAAAGTATGGAGCATAGATACGGTATAAGCGGTATAAAAATAGGTAGACAGATTCTTTTAGGAAATGCACACTGGGAACTTTTTTCTACTTGTAGTAAAAAAACTATCATTTTGAAAGCTCAGTTTGAAAAATCCCTAGAACACATCCAAACCGAAACAGGATATATCCTCTTGACAGCCTGCAGTCTGTAAACAATCAAGAGAAGCTAAGAAACATCTAACCATGATGCTTAGCTGAACATTGCTGGGAATTTGACCCAGAGCTGGGTTATCATCTCAAAAGCTGTTCCAAATCCAGAAATAAAACTTCTTTCATTTGCCTTTGGTGAAACAGTTAAAAGACAAGTTGTCCGTGAAGCAGATGTGACATATCAGTGGCAGCTTTTGCAGATGAATAACAAAACTCTTTAGAAGTGCTAAAAATAGTCACAAGCTACAGTTGTGAAGATGCAATTCCCAGTATCCTATCTATAAATAAGTTAATGACTGCTATGGCAGGTTTATATCTTTAACATATTTTAAACACTTTTGAAAGCAGAGGTAGCATGATTTGGAGGTTAGAGCAAAGAGCTGGGAAGTGAGGACTGTTTTCCACTTTGTGAATTTTGGTTTATGGAACTTGTGGTAGTCACAGCCATAGGTTTCTGAGGTCTTGCAGAACAGTTGGTAATATTTTCAGCCCTCATCAGTTTCAAACTGCAGTCAGTTAAGATAGGTGGGACTTCTGAAAATGCAATCCCACCACTAGATGGGGGGAAGTAGTTATCTTGACAGTACTTTACGGTCCCCCTTTAGCTTTACTGTACTTGCTGATTCTTTGCCCTGTATGCTGGTTCTAAGCACAGTTCATCTGGCCCAGTGTGGATGCCTGCAATCTGAGCAGGTCACTTAGACTTTTTATGCTGTATCTCTTCACCTTTGTGCTGTATCTGAGCAGGTCCAGAGGATGGCCAGAAAAGTGATCAAGGGATTGGAGCATCTCTGCTACAATGACAGGCTTAAGGGAGCTGGGGTTGTTTAGACTGGAGAAGAGGATGCTTTGGAGGAGGCCTAATAGCAGCCTTCCAGTACCTGAAGGGGACCTACAGAAAAGATGGAGACAGATTGTTTACAAAGGTCTGTAGTGATAGGATGAGGGGCAGTGGCTTCAAACTAGAGAAGAGCAGATTTAGATTGGATGTTAGGAGCAAGCTCTTTACCGCAAGGGTGGTGGAACACTAGAAGAGGTTGCCCAGGGGGCTGGTTGGGGCCACATCCTTGGAGATATTCAAGGTGAGGCTCAACAGGGCTCTGGACAATCTGATCTACTTGAGAATGCCCCTACTGACTGCAGAAGGGATTGGCCTGGATGACCTTTGGGGGTCCCTTCCAGCCTAGGCCATTTTATGATTCTATGATTCTACAATTCCATGATATTAGAGAGAGGACAATAGGCACATCAACAGTTCATCTTGTGTTTTGCTAAAGTAGATCTCTCTCTATGTAGGCAGCTGAATGACATGGTAGAAGTGCCTGTTTACCTTGTCCTTGACTGTAAATGGCACCCCAAGTGTTCTCTGTCTCCATGTGAGATGGAGACATCTTCACTGTAGATGGCAAAAAGTGGATGAAGCAAACCTCACACCTTTTCATCACTACTTGCAAGTTCTGCCTTTCACAGTCTTCCTTTCTGGGGTGGCACCATTGTCTACCAAAGGGAAAGATTAGGGAGGAACCTTGTCTGCCTTGGAAATCAAAAAGTCTGGGACAGGTCTGCTTGTTTTCCCTCCATCAGCCATCTCCACCAAACCAGGGTGGTCTGAGAGGAATGCAAGTTCTGCCTGTAGCCTGAGGATTCCACTGCAGCCAGGCATCCTGCATGCTGCAAGTTGCTTATTTTGTCTCATCAGAGTCACATGCTCCAGCTCTGTGGTTACAGCTGAGGAAGACTTAGAGTGATTTCCACACCTACTCTGTTCTCCAAACAGCTTTAACTTTAGCTTGTGAAAATGCACAAGTGTTTGGTGGGGTTAATAATGGGTTTTTGGAGGCAGGGTTTAGTTTTCTGATGTCTGTTACAATACCTAAAACAAGTTGGTGATGTTTCCTCAGGTGATTTTTGACCTTTACACATACTTCTGAGACCATTATGGCTCGATTTATCCCACAAACTAATAGTGAAGCTGGTCTGAGTTTCATTGCAATGGATGAGGCTCAGGATTCAAGCAACAAATCTGGATGGGCTCCCCTATTCAGTGTTCCCAGCAAAGATTTTTACGGTTTAGTCTATTTGGAAGCTGTTACATTGTAAAAAACACAAAACCACTCCCAGTCTGTCTTGCAAGGCTGGCCAACTTGCCTCTTTCCCTGATCTCTTCATTCACACTAAGTTAAAAGGGCACAAGTTACTGCAACTTGGGTTGCTGGTTTTATTTTCATCTCTCTTCCTACCTTGAGACAGTCTTGCATGAGAATAGCACAACATACCTGCCAATGACTTCTATGTTTTGCAGAGCCTTCCTGCTTCTGTTCTAATGTGTAAATATGGTTTTACTTGCTAGCAATTAATGTGAAAATTGTCAAAGTACACCTTTCACCTTTGTTTTTAGATACTGCTGGTTTGTATCCAGTACTCGTTTTACTTTCTTTCCCTTGAGAAGTGATTGACAGGAAGTGCTTCTAACGGTCCTGCAGGCTTTTGGGGAAAGGTCAATTTCAGATGTATGTTTATGCACACACAAAATACAAATACAGTTCTGGGTAGCTCTGACTGAAGTGTTCTGGTTCACAGTGAATGGACCTTCAATGTTAATTTGGAGGAGGCTGTGGGGACACCTTATTGCTCTCTAAAACTTCTTGAAAAGAGGATGGAGTGAGGTGCATGTTGAGCTCTTCTCCCTAGTATCAGTCACAGAGAATATATCTGGATGGAAGAGACCTCAAAGATCATTTAGTTCAACACCTGACCCAGCACTGCAGGGTCAACACTAAACTGTGTCCCTATGCACCGGGTCCACACAGGGCGTGATTAACCCCTGGGATGGTGACTCCTCTACTGCCCTGGACAGAGCATTCCAATGTTTGATAACGCTCTTAATGAAGAAAGGTGATATGATGAGAGGCCTGAAATTGTGCCAGTGAAGCTTTAGATAGAATATTAGAAAAAGTTTCTTTATGGAAGGAGTAGTCAGGCATTGGAACACCTCCAGGGATGGTGACTCCATCACCTCCCTGGGCAGCCTCTTCTAGCAGTCAATGACTCTCTCAGTGAAGAACTTTCTCCTCACCTCCAGCCTAAACTTCCCCTGCTCAGAGAAGTTGTGGATGTCCTATACCTGAATGTGCTCAGGGTTAGACTGGATGGGGCTTTGAACGACCTGGTCTAGTAGAGTGTCCTTGCTCATGGGAGAAGGATTTGAACTAGATGATCTTTAATAGCCCTTTCAACACAAACCATTCTGTGGTTCTCTGAACTATTATTGCTTGTCTTGAACAGTGTAATCCTGGGGAAAATAAGTAAAGAAAAGAGTGGGGGGAAAAAAAAAAATTCTTAAAATGGAGTGAGCAAAGACAGACAGGTGCCATTGCAAAAAGCAGGGTAGCTGCCTCAGATCCAGCTAAAGCATGCTGACAAAGCAGGGACTAGTTCAGAACTGATTAACCTTGAAATCTTTTTACCACCTTGTCCAGTTGAGAAGCTGGATACTTTCCTGTGATTACAGGTCCATCTGAGAAGCTTGTGGGAGGCCTTCTTACCTTCTTGAACAAGAATCTGTCTGGATAGTAATGCAGGAGTAATTTTCCTCAGCTTTTAGTTTTCCATCACTTTTCAATCAATTCTAGTAAAGTTAAAAAAAACCCCAAACCTTTTCACTGGGAAATACAAGTTCAACAGGAACTGTGAAAGAAATATGCTGCTGTTTCATAGTGGGAAGGTTATTTTTCCACTCTAGGTACAATATAATAATACTTCTAAGCTTTCACTTGTCCATCTCCTAGGCAGGACAAGATTGCTCTTTGAAGCATAAATTCTCTTGGTCTGCCAGACAGGCTCTGAATGAGGAGAAAGCATGATTTAAGAGCTAAGCTGGGAGCCAGGAGAGCTGTGTTCAAGTCCCTTGGACTGTTAACTTCAGCAAGTCACTCCTTGGCTTTATGCCACCTATAAAATGGGATGAGAGACACAGTCACTTGCTGTTTGTCTCGCCTCTGTAGGTTGTGGAGCATATGGTGCATGAATTGCCTTTTCCTTGGTGCCAAGGACTCTGGGGACCCAGATTGTGGCTCTGGCTTCCAATGAAAGCCATAAACAATAACAGGAAATGAGATTTTTCTTTTGGTCTTGTTTCTGTTTTGGAGAGAGCTTGTTAAGAATTATTTTGTATTCCTCTGTTTAATCTGTAAAGATACTCAGCTAATTCTCAAATGAGGAATAGGTGAAAGTGATACTACAAGAGGGATGTGGAGGTGCTGGAGCAAGTGCAGAGGAAGGCAGTGAAGCTGGTGGAATGAATCTTATAAGGAGCGACTGAGAGACCTGGAGCTGCTAGTTTAAAAAAGAAGAGGCTGAGGTGGAGACCTCATCACTGTCTACAGCTACTTGAAAGGATGTTGCAGAGGGATTGGTGCTGGTCTATTCTCACAGGTAAATAGTGATAGAATAAGAAGCAATGGCCTCAAGCTGTGACTGTGTAGGTTTAGACTGAACAGTAGGGAAAAAAAAAATCAGAGCAAGAGTGGTCAGGCATTGGAATGGACTGCCCAGGGAGGTGGTTGAGTCACCAACCCTGGATGTGTTGAAAAGTCATTTGGATGTGATGCTTGGGAATATGGTTTAGAGTACACTTGTAGAGTAGGCTTATTGGTTGTACTGAAGGTCTTTTCCAACCTGAATGTTTCTGTGATTCTGTGATACCTCCAAAGTTTCCTTCCTGCCAGAAGAAAGCTCCTTCTCACCTAAACCTACCCTCCTGACAGGACATTGATTGAATTTCTTATTGACACTGGCCCTTGAGGGGAGGTGTCCACTGGGAAGAGGGGAGCCAGCAGGTGAGTGTGGTAAAAGAAATGGGATCCATAAAGTAGAATAAGTATTAGTACTGGGGAAGGTGTTGAGCAACACAGAAACACAAATAGGACAGACAGGAGCCTTATGTAGAGGAGGACAAAGATTTGAAGGAAGCATATGTATGTAGTCCTTACAGGGTGAATGAAGAACTGCAGTCCTGTAGCCAACACAGTAATTTCACTGGATGTTTCCAGAGGGAAATGCTGTCTTTGGGTAAGAAACAGGGATTTCCTTTGAGGAAAAACTGTCTGGAAAATGTTAAGTCTCTTTTTTTCATTTTGCTTCTTAAAATGTCTTTCTCTTTCCTTTGTTTATGAATAAAAAAATGTAAATTATTACTCAAAAAATGTAAATCATTACTCAAACATCTGAAAAGGGAGGGAGGGACTATGTACAAGGTCCTGCAATGACAGGACAAGGGGCAATGGGTTTAAACTGGCAGAGGGGAGTTTTAGACTGGATGTTAGGAGGAAGTTCTTTCCAGTGAGGGTGGTGAGGCACTGGAACAGGTTGCCCAGGGAGGTTGTGGCTGCTCCCTCCCTGGAGGTGTTGAAGGCCAGGTTGGACAAGTCCTTGGGTGACCTGTACTAGTGGGAGGTGTCCCTGCCTCTGTCAGGTGGTTGGAACTAGATGATCCTTGAGGTCCCTTCCAACCTTACCATTCTATGATTCTAACTGTAGCTTGCATGGTCTGTCTCCTACTCACTGTGTAGACATAATTGAGGTGCAGAGGGATCACCATCACTGACAGTACACTGGGAAACAGGCATCCTCCAAGCCTTACTGAAATCCTTCTGATTTACCGTCATTTGTCCTTAGCTGCAGGGTCATTTGTAGGTGTGAGTGAAGTAGACAGCTGCCCAAAGTAAGTAGGCTGCTGTAGGCAGCAGTTCTGGAGAGATGTGAGCCCTGGACCTTCCTAGGACCACAGCCTCCACCCACTCTGCTAATAGCCATGCAGCTGCTAAGATTTCATGTCCCACAGCTTTTCATCCTAGATTGTTCCCAGCTTTTCCCATGGCAGGAGCAGCTGGTCCCTAGTGTCTCATTCTTGGCCATCCAAACTGACTCAGTGCACATAGATGACAGAGCTGGCTCTGCTTGGCTCTGCAACAGACTCTGAAAGTTGCTTTTCACTGCATTAACCACTGCTGAGGCATCCATCACCTGGCAGCTGCTGATCAAAGAGCAGGGAGACTTTTCCTTGAAAACCTTTCCCTGCAGATTAAATTGTGCACATTGCCTGAGTCAATCTGATTTTTAGCAGGCTGCCATAAATCTATGCATGTCTCTCTCTTTTTAGAACAGCATCTTCAGCTTTCCTTTTAAGATGAAAAGCTAGAAGAAAATCAAGCTGGCAGTAAAAATAATTCCTTATATGTATATAAAGTTTGCATAAAATACATTCCAGCAATGTTTGCTCTGTCAGCTGGAGAAGGCAATGACTTTTTTAATTTACACTTTGTTTTTTTTGAGCTCTGACATACCAGACACTTTGGAAGATTGTTAGCCTAGTTATCTCTAGGCTGAAGCAATATATAAATGGTTCCATTTTTGGTGCAGATCTAACATCAGAATGGAAGTCTTTGAGACATCAGAAAATAAACTAATTATGGTCATGAGTTTTGAACTGCTACCCTGTCTTGACAAATGACATGTATAATTGGAAGCAGAAGAATAACCCATGCACTCTCTAATTTCATTGGGAAAAAATGTCATCTGTCACCAAATAAAACTCTCTTCTGCTGCTTCAACTACTATTGCTTAAAACTAAACTTAGTTCCCTCTGTACCACTCCCTAGGTCAAAATTCTTTCTGACTTGGTGGAACCAAGCTTTGGTTTGTTACTTGCACAGCAGTATTGAAGTACTCAGCCCTTTCCCACCAAATAATTGGTTTTGTCTTTTTTTTCCTTTTTCCTTTTTTATAAGATTGTGATTTCCTAATCTTTGGTCATGTCCATACTCCTCTTGAAATCAGAGAAGCATCCCTGGTGATTAATGCCCAGAGCCATCAAAGTCACATCTCTGGAGGCTCATACCTGCCCAGATATAGAATCATAGAATGGTAAGGTTGGAAGGGACCTCAAGGATCATCTAGTTCCAACCCCCTGACATAGGCAGGGACACCTCCCACTAGTACAGCTCACTCAAGGCCTCATCCAATCTGGTCCTGAACACCTCCAGGGAGGGAGCAGCCACAGCCTCCCTGGGCAACCTGTTCCAGTGCCTCACCACCCTCACTGCAAAGAACTTCCTCTTAACATCCAGTCTAAATCTCCCCTCTGCCAGTTTAAACCCATTGCCCCTTGTCCTGTCATTGCAGGACCTTGTAAATAATCCCTCCCCAGCCTTCCTGTAGGCCCCCTTCAGATACTGGAAGGCTACTATCAGGTCCCCTCGAAGCCTTCTCTTCTCCAGGCTGAAGAGCCCCAACTCTCTCAGCCTGTCCTCATAGGAGAGCTGCTCCAGCCCTCTGATCATCTTTGTGGCCCTCCTCTGGACCCACTCCAACACTTCCATGTCCTTCCTGTGCTGAGGGCTCCAGAACTGCACACAGTACTCCAGGTGGGGTCTGACAAGAGCAGATCCTTGAGTATATGCCTAATTTTGCACAGCTTCAAAAAAGAGATAGAAACCTGATGAACGGAGAGTTGAAGTAGATTTGTTCTGGGAGTCCTGAGGTAGTACGTAAAGCTACTGTGATCTACTGAGTGGTGTTGGCAAGAACAAAGAGGAGTTGGAATATTTGAATTCACAATTGGCTGGTGGTGTCCTTAACCCTAGGCTGATTTTTTTCAACAAGTCAAATGTGAAGAACAGAACAAAAGGTTATGGATAGGCCATGCTATGTGGGTTTCTCATGCTGCTGCTTTCCACACACCCCCCCACACCCCCCCCCTCNTCCACACACCCCCCCACCTCCCCCCCCCTCTTTTTTTTTCCCCTCTTTTTCCTTTCCCCCACTTTTCTTGTTTGTTTGTTTGTTTATTTCCTCATTAACAATCGTAGAAGGGATCCTTCCAGATGCTCTGGCCAGATGAGAGTGATTTCCTTAGAGATGTTTCATTAACAAAATGATGACTGTTTGTATCCAGAGAATATTTTACTAGTTTTAGTATTGAATACATATTTTAACTTTTTGAGTAGTTTACTGATGTTTATTCTTCCTTCTCTAAGATTTCTCAAAGAAAGTAGCAAATGTAGAGCATATTTGGTGCAACTGAATCCAATTTGTGCTTCAGGGATGTGTTCATTGGCTCAATTTTGCTCCTGCCTTTGTTGAGGTAGGTGGGATTGCATTTCATGTAGCTGACATGCCATGACTACCCTGTTCATAACCTTGCCCAACCACCTTTTCCTCTGGATATTGTGCATGGGTATGGAGTTTCATTAATAAATAACACTGCCACAGGACATTGGCTGCTGCAGCATTCACTGCATTAATAAAATGGATTTATACATGACTGGAGTCTAATGTCAGGAGTGCCCAGCACCAGAAGACCTTATAGCAGACTTCAAGTACCTGAAGAATACCTACGAGAAAGCTGGAGATAGACTATGTAAAGGGCATGTGGCAAAAAGACGAGAGGCAATGGTTTTAAACTAGAGCAGGGTAGATTTTGATTAGACATTAGGAAGAAGTTCTTTACTATGTGAATGGTGAGATGCTGGAACAGGTTGTCCTGAGAAGTTGTGGAAACCTCATTCCTGAAAGTGTTTAAGATCAGGCTGGATGAGAGTTTGAGTAACCTGGTCTTGTAGAAAGTACCCCTGACGTGGCAGGAAGGTTGGAACTAGATGGAGGTGATTCTGACACTTTACTCTGCTCTTGTCAGACCCCACCTGGAGTACTGTGTGCAGTTCTGGAGCCCTCAGCACAGGAAGGACAAGGAAGTGTTGGAGCAGGTCCAGAGGAGAGCCACAAAGATGATCAGAGGGCTGGAGCAGCTCTCCTATGAGGACAGGCTGAGAGAGTTGGGGCTCTGCAGCCTGGAGAAGAGAAGGCTTCGAGGGGACCTGGTAGTAGCCTTCCAGTATCTGAAGGGGGCCTACAGGAAGGCTGGGGAGGGACTATTGAGAAGGTCTTGCAATGACAGGACAAGGGGCAATGGGTTTAAACTGGCAGAGGGGAGATTTAGACTGGATGTTAGGAGGAAGTTCTTTGCAGTGAGGGTGGTGAGGCACTGGAACAGGTTGCCCAGGGAGGTTGTGGATGCTCCCTCCCTGGAGGTGTTGAAGGCCAGATTGGATGAGGCCTTGAGTGAGCTGTACTAGTGGGAGGTGTCCCTGCCTATGTCAGGGGGTTGGAACTAGATGATCCTTGAGGTCCCTTCCAACCTTACCATTCTATGATTCTGTGATCTTCAAGGTCCCTTCCAACTCCAGCCATTCTGTGGTCAGGAGTAACCAGATTTTAACCACACTCTTTAGAGGGCTGGGGTCACACCTACTGCTCCTGGCAGTGTGGGTGTCCATGCCTTTCCCAGCTCACTGGGGAGCCATGCTACCTTGCATGGAGTTACATTACGTAATGTAACCTTGGCTTTTCGGATTCTGTGCAGCACAGAATGATCACTGCCTGTTGCTTAGATGAAAGATGTCCCAGGCCTGGCCCCATCTCTGAAAGGCAAGGGGAAAGACACATTCTACAGGGGTACACTGGCTGTTGGAATCAAACAGAGCATAAGGCTGAATCCATCTACAGAATGGAGAGCATGAGGGGAGCTAAGTGCCCCTTCCTGCCCTGTTCTTTGAGTAGTGCTGGTGGGAAGGCTGAGCTCTGTCTCCTTCCTCCTGGTTGATCGATTCTCCAAACGCCACACTGCCTTGCACAGTCGAAATGATAAAGCTCTGGTGAAGGGCTGAGCAGGAAAGACTAAGAAAGAAGCTTAGGGGGTCTGACTGAAAAATTTGTTTATAGGTTTGCACTTGCTTTGGGCAAAGCTTAATATGGGAAGAGATGGATCTAAAAATAAGAAAGATGTGAACTTATATGAAATAGGAATAACTAGAAAGAGTGACAGAGAAAGCAGCAGAAATAAATGGAATAGCAGCACCAGTCTGAAACAGAAGGTGTAGTAGGAAAATGAAGGTGAAAGCAATCTCTAAAGTCCCCTCTTCCTACATTTTACACAAGGTTTTACACAAGGTTCACCTTGTATTCGCACAAAACATAGCCTGTTTCCCGTGGGGTTTTGTGTGGGTGTGGAAATCCATCCTCAGAGATGCTTGCCACTTAGCTAGCTGTGCATGAGGAAAGGGACAGTTGCTAGGAGAGAGCTAGGGACAGATAAACTAATACCGGGATAGAGCCATACTTGCAGCATCTCAGAACCAGCAGAGGACAAGCTTAGCTCCTGTAAGAGAAAATGCAGTTGCTGCTCATGAGATTGAAGAGAGATGCTGGTCTTCAGATAAGCCAGAGTTTTGCTGGAGGGAAAGTCCAAAGTCAGCACTATGACCTGATGCTATTTAAAACATCCCTTTAAAAGCTCTAAACTCAATTTTAGCAGTGGAAAAATATCTGCATTTTTAATAGGCTTTCATCGGCATAAGATTATAAAAGCTTTCAATGAAGATCTGCTGCACCTAGGAAGGTTGGAGGGACTTACTCTCCGATTGCAGAGCCTGGGATGAGAAATCTGCTGACAGAGCTTTAAAATGGGTCACAGAGGAAACAACCTGTCTTGTGAACCTGAAATAGACTGTCAAGGGAAAACACCCTTGCCTACTCAGTGGAAAAGCTTAGGATAAAAAGCCTGATAATCAGTGTGTCTGCAGAGCAGCCCATTCAATTCTTTTGTGGATAGTTAAGCTGGAATGTCAGAAATGTGGGGATTTTGGCTGGCTAAATCTGCATTTAATGATAGGCCTATTATATAGGTACACACTGGGGGGTGGTTTGCAGCTACCAGGAGGCTGTTATTCCCCTTACTAGCAGTGCACCATGACAAGAATCTTTACTCTGTATATATGAATGCATATAAAATCTATTTATATAGAATGAAGAGGAGGTTGAAACAGTGCTGGTTATTTCTGCAAACTCTTCTGAAACAAATCATCTATAGCTCTGTCTGGATAGTGCATGTTGCTCTGTCTAATACACAATCTACTCCAAATTGCAGCTTTTTTTCAGAAATAGCCATCAGTCTAAAAACACTGCCCTCCTTCAGGATGTGGCTGGTGTCTCATGCCCTTCTACTTGGCACTGGTGAGGCTGCACCCTGAATACAGTGTTCATTTTGGGCCTCTCACTGCAGGAAAGACACTAAGTTGCTGAAGCATGTCCAGAGAAGGGCAACAAGGCTGGTAAAGGGTTTGGAGCATGTCTTATGAGGAGCAGCTGAGGGAGCTGGGATTGTTTACTCTGGAGATGAGAAGGCTGAGAGGAGACCTCCTTGCTCTCTACAACTACCTGAAAGGAAGTTGGAGTGAGGTGGAGGTCAACCTCTTCTCCCTAGTATCAGATGACATGACAAAAGGGAATGGCCTGAAATCGTGCCAGGGGAGGTTTAGGTGGCATGTTAGAAAAAAAATCTTTGCTGAAAGAGTGATCAGATATTGGAATGTGTTGGAATCGTTTGCCCAGGAGATAGTAGAGTCAGCATCCTTGAAAGTGTTAAGTGTAGATTTTGCAATACAGGACATGACTTAATGGCCATGGTGGAGTTAGCTTGAAAGTTTTATGCTATGACCTTAGAGATCTTTTTTTTTTTTTTTGTGTTTGTGGCTGCTCCCTCCCTGGAGGTGTTCAAGGCCAGGTTGGACGAGGCCTTGAGTAACCTGTACTAGTGGGAGGTGTCTCTGCCTGTGGCAGGGGGTTGGAACTGGATGATCCTTGAGGTCCCTTCCAACCTTACCATTCTATGATTATATAAAAGACTGGATGAGGCACTTAGTGCCATGGTCTAGTTGATTGGATAGGGCTGGTTGATAGTTTGGACTGGATGACCTTGGATGTCTCTTCTAACCTGTTTGATTCTATGATTCTTTTCCAATTGAAATAATTCTGTGCTTCTTTTTTTTGCACCCACCAGTTATTAGTGTTTTTGCTTGCAATTTGGTTATCTAACCTGAGACAGGACATGCAGTTTCTGAAAGTAAGTATATAAGACCAGAGAAGGAGATGTACTGCAGTGGTGTAAATAATCATGTTATATATTTGGAAGTATTTGGTTGAGTTTACTACATAAATGTGATGATTTGGGAGTTCCCTGCCCCCCACACTTTGTGAAATGACCCAGACTAGAACTCAGCCTGCTGGAAGTTAAGGACTGAAGTTCTGTTTACAGCTCAGCACAACTTACAAGCAGAGATATACACTACAGACAGGAATAGTTACAGAAATAGACAAGTTAAAGGGAATGCAGAAACACAACTCCCCTCCCAGAAATCAGAGACCCCAGGAGGGGCTCCCAACCACCCTTCCACCTTCTCCCCACCCCTGTACCTTACCCCAAGGTTTGCCTTACGCGCAAGGTGAGCTTGGAGGATCAGCCAGGGGGTTTAGAAGAAAAGTGGTTAGTGAAGATTAATTGGCAGAGGAGCCAGAGCCAGAAGCTGCTAGACTGCCCAGCACCTTGTTCTCCCAGAGACAGATAGAGAATGCCTTATCTATCACAGTATCACCAAGATCTATGTTTTGGTTATTTTTCCCAAAACAATTTCAGCAAGCCTATGAGTGAAGTAGACATCACCATTGTTTTCCTTTCACAACCTATAGTGTAATTTTCTCTATTAAAATATTCCAGTTAGTCTCAAACCAGCACACCATTCCCTGATGCTCATCATCTGGGTTAGAAGGAGAGAGCATTATGCCTTCAGTAACCTGAGCCTAGCTGGGAAAGTGCATGATACACCCAAAGCAAGCATATGTTGAATTTTCAGCCTTCTATAGACCATTCCACCTTTTCAGCTGTACAAGGGATAAGGACTGTGAAGAACACTATAAAAGCACTACTGACATCTTTACTGTTACAGCCCTTGGCTCCTTTTTCTGTGAGTCACAAGCTGGTGATCACAAAGACTATCCTGTGTGAAAAGTAATTTGCTTTTTTGTAAATGAATATTGTGCTACTGAGATGATCTGAAGTGAAAGGCCTAGAACATGATGTTCTCTCATTACAGAGTGGTTTCAGCCTGAATAACTTCAAAACAAGCCTTAATTCTCAGAATTTACAGCAGTGTTTAATGGATATCAGCAAAGGAAGCAAGAAGAAAGATTAATTTATCCAATCTAGATCTGTGCTACCCAAAGAATGGGCTGTGAAAGTGCTCAGGGCGGGTTAGGAAGCATAGAAAAAGCTGAGTGATTGCCATCTTAGTTTGTCCAGACAGTGATCCTGTAGCAAGGTCAGTTCTGGGCACTGAGTTAAGTCTTGACCTTCCACTGAAGTCCAAAATGTTGACATAGATAGATGTGCATCAACTGACCAAAAGCACTTCCTTCATGATGTGCAGCCTGCTAGGTATTTTCACAACTGCTTACTGGTACTCATCTGTGTGCGGTTCTGGAGTACTGAGTGCAGTTCTCGAGTACTGAGTACAGTTCTGGAGCCCTCAGCACAGGAAAGACATGGAAGTGTTGGAGCAGGTCCAGAGGAGGCCACGAAGATGATCACAGGGCTGGAGCAGCTCTGCTATGAGGACAGGCTGAGAGAGTTGGGGCTCTGCAGTCTGGAGAAGAGAAGGCTTCCAGGAACCTTCCAGTATCTGAAGGGGGCCTACAGGAAGGCTGGGGAGGGACTATTGACAAGGTCTTGCAATGACAGGACAAGGGGCAATGGGTTTAAACTGTCAGAGGGAAGATTTAGACTGGATGTTAGGAGGAAGTTCTTTGCAGTGAGGGTGGTGAGGCACTGGAACAGGTTGCCCAGGGAGGTTGTGGCTGCTCCTTCTCTGGAGGTGTTAAAGGGCAGGTTGGATGAGGCCTTGAGTGAGCTGTACTAGTGGGAGGTGTCCCTGCCTCTGGCAGGGGGTTGGAACTAGATGATCCTTGAGGTCCCTTCCAACCTTACCATTCTGTGATTCTGTGATTCTATCTACAAAAGTCATGGTTCAGAAGTAATAATCTTTTCAGTCTATGAGCAGTGCTTTGACCATCAAATCTTTTGTATCTGTGACTTGCTAAAGAATATTCTTTGTGATTTCAGATATAGATTGTATAGCTTCAGTTGTCAGGAAGGATTCTTTCTCATCATCATCATCAGTTCAACATGTCTTAAAGCCTAAATCATTTGTGATCAGCATGCAATGCACTCAAATATGTGCGCATTGTTTCACATGTAAGGTGTACAGGTTATTTTTAGTGGAGAGGTGCACTGCTGAATAATCACCAAAAAGCAAAAACATGATTTTGATGACACAAGGACCATTTATAATTGTGTAATTAAGGATAATTTTACTTACACTCTGATAAGCAAGTAAAGTTAGCACTGAATTGTCTGTAGCATAATAATGGCTTTGTAGAGACCCTGATGAAAGGTCTGTAGAATGAAGCACAGGAGACCCAGGTAGTCACTGTATCTCCCGAACACACACCCCTGCCTCCCCTAGAAAGGCTGAGCTTCACTAGCTACTTCAAGTGACAGAGTGTGCCTCCAGGCATCTAATTGGGTGTTTGGACTTCTTGGAAACTTGTTAACTCAAAATCTGCCTAACAAGTGTTTTCAGAATTAGGAACAGAAGGGGATTAAGCAGTGAAGGGAGTAATCTGTGAGGTTAAACTGCAGGAATATGCCTGTCAGCTAGGTTGGAAGTTAATGGGGCATACGTTATATACCAGAGATTCTGGCCTATGGTAAGGAGACACATTCCTCTGTATGTTTGTAATGGGTTTATAACTAGGTTACAGTTAGCTCTGTAATTCTAGCTGATTTGATTTGAGGCCAGGAGAGAGAGATGGAGCAGCTCACCTAAAAATGCAGTCTGAAGCAATATTATTTCATTCTTGGCAGTTCTTTCACCTTCTTGTCTTACCTAGCTGTATGTGGAGGATCACTGACTCCTCTCTGACTACACCAGCTTGCATTTGGAGACTTGAAAGGATGGCTTTGGCTGAAGAACATATGAATCTTGTGTGAATGTGCTTGTTTGTACCACCCAGGAGCAGAAGCAGAAAGGCAGTCATTCATACACTGATGAATAAATCCACAAGAGAACTTGGCAGAGAAAAGGAGCTAAAGGTTTTTGATCTGAACAATCTCAAACTAACACACCACCACCTTCACCCCTCTCATCAGATCTGAACCAGCTCTTCTGAAGTGTAGAAGTGCTTTCCAGTAATCATCTTGAACAACAGTGAAAAGAATTCCCATGGGAATAATCAGCTAAAGCAGCCATGGTTTTGGCCATTTAAAACTACTGGGACAAATTCCTTAAGTCCTTCATCTGTATTCTGCCTAATTCCTGTTGACATCAAAGGGGAGAATTTTACTTCAGTAAAAAGATGGTAACTGTATCTGAGTGCTACTGGTCTGAGTATTCCTGGACCTGTTTAGCACTTGACTGCAAGAGCACTATCAACACTTGTCTGCCACAGGAAGGAGCAAGAAGCCATGACAGATGTTTGCCGAGGAAAAAGCACACCAAAGGAATGGACAGTATTTATTGTGCCCCAGAGTCACAGCTGACCTGGCAGATAAGAATTAGAGAACTATATGATTTTTTTCCCTGAGATCTACAGCTTTGAAAAAGGGTCTGGCAGCATTTTCAAGAATGTTAGGAGACTCAGAAGATGGATGGGTTTTGATCATGTTTACTGTACTCTAGAAAGTTCCTCCAGGCTCCCTTCTGCTTCAATGCTGCCTGTGAGTACTGCTTTGTTGATAGCAAGGGCAAGCCCCAGATAACAGCACATTGACAGGTATAGCCAGACAGAAAGGAAGGCTCTATGAAACTCTTAGAACTGGCCTTGCTTGCCTCACCTGAAGTTCAGAAGATTTTGTGGTTTTTTTGTTTTGTTTCATTTTGTTTTATTATTAGCATGAAACAATGAGAGTAGGTAGGGACTGCATCAAGAGAAGTGTGGCCAGCAGGGCAAGGGAGGGGATCCTGCCCCTTTACTCTGCTCTTGTCAGACCCCACCTGGAGTACTGTGTGCAGTTCTGGA
>VWZE01004262.1:44978-63256 GCA_013396675.1 Eubucco bourcierii
GGGAGGTGTCCCTGCCTATGTCAGGGGGTTGGAACTAGATGATCCTTGATGTCCCTTCCAACCTTACCATTCTATGATTCTGTGATTCTATGACTACGTCGATGAGAAATTTAATCTGAAATAATTGGTGTGAGAAGAGAAACTCTCACTACAGTGTAAGGCTGCATGAACTGTGATAATGTTCTGCTCCTAGTATCTTTATCTGATGGTGAGCTTAAATTAACTATAGTAGAGCAGATTTCCTCCCCCTCCTTGGATGCTGTTCTGTACATGAGGTTCATGTTCCCAAGAGCATCTTAGTTCATTTAACAGCTTCTTCAGAATTGTAAGGGTAAGAAAATTGTAGGGTAGTTGACTTGTTAAATACGTTATTTCATGGACTCTATAATTGCAAGCTTCCTAGATTTAAGGGGATCCTTTCTTTGTTGTGTTGTCTGAAGAATGGGTTAATAATACTACAGTAAGTTCAAAGCAGCCATGTGTATGCTGTGGGCACCTCTTAAGCCTTTGCTGAAAGGTATAACATGTGGCTAGCTGATAGGTGGTCATAAATAATTCTTTCTTGTATTAAATTAGGATTCAAACATGAAGCGAAATTGTGCCCTTTGTCTGCTCTCCCTGCATACATCATCCTTGTATGATGATGGTGTCTGTATTTTTTACTGAGGGCAGTGCCTGGCAGTGATCAGGACACTGCACTGAACACTGAAGCAAGCAAGATAATTTCCACAGTGGTTATCTGAGTAAAAATGAAGTTTTGTTGGCCCTTCCCCCAACCACGCTTAAGCAACAATTGCTTCGTTCATTGTGGCTTTCCTACTTGATGTATTTTCCCCTCCATTAGCCCCCTTTTGTCAGCCCACCACTTTGTCAAATGTGTGAATGTCAAGTGGCTTTAAAAATGAATCACAGTCTTATTTCTGTCACCCTCAGATATCTGATCACCTCAGTCTCTGTACTTGCCCTCAGAAGCTCTGTGTAATTACTTGGGATGGGCAGAGTTTGACTAATGTAGTAACAGATAAGTATAAAGTGAATTACTGGAACTTACTTGGTTCCTCAACCAGACATCAGACTTTCCACCTGCCATCTCTTCCCTTAGTTGTATGTTTAGAACCTCAACCCACATCACATTAGTGTCAGTGCTAAGGCTTGAGAGGATTTGCAAGAGTAGTCATTCCTCATTTGGTCTCAAATTAGGCCAAAATTAAAACTATGAAAACAAACTCAACTATTTTTTTTTGCCAGGAAATTGACCTTTGATGTATTTAATTTTTGAGCTTCTAAAGATATCTTAAAATTTAACATATTATATATAAACCATGACATAAATCATAAAAATTAGGATAAAAATGTAAATGTAAGTATAATTGTACAATTTGCATTTCAATATGAAGTGCAAACACAGGCAGTTAGAACAGTAGCCAAGACTTTTGGGACTTTTTGTGAGGTTGAATGCTTGCATTCTAAACCAAGTAATTTACCAAGATGAATTTGCAAAACATTTTGGTCTACCTGAGAACTGTCTCTTTAATTTCAGCAATCTCAACCACTAAGTGTCCTCTTCAGCTGAAGATTGAGCAGGATTCTTTACTGGAGAGAAATAACATAATTCTGTGGCTTCAAGGAGCTGTTTTGGCTTATTCAGTCAGCATGACCCTGAAGTTTCAGAGAACTCAAACTTTATTTTCTATCTAACAGGCAATGACCAATATGGATTTATAGAATGGTTTGGGCTGGAAGGGACCTTATAAGTCATCTAGTTCCAACCCCCTGACCTTGAGCAGGAACATCTTCCACTAGAGCAGGTTGCTCAAGGCCCGTGCAACCTGGTCTTGAATGCCTCCAGGGAGGGAGTATCCACAGCCTCCCTGACAACCTGTTCCAGTGCATATGTGATTTATACATTGGCCTATAACATGATACAGTTACAGCTGGAGGATTGTTAATCTTCTATAGCAGTAAATTCCCAGAAAATACAAGCAGACATGTGGGGCTGCATGGAGCCCATGTTTGGTCAGAGACTTTCTAGCTCCGTAGTGAGTAAGAGATTCAAGCAGTACAAGGTGCATGCAGGTGGTGAGTTCACTCTTTCTTGCTGTTTGGTGCCATGTTTAGTCACCTGCTGTAAATTTGTACTGTCATTCATGGGTGTGTTAAAGAGTGATTGTGGCTGTGAAAGAGAAACCACATAGTGTGGAAGACACTATGTGGTTTGTAGTGGATATAACTCTAGGAATGGTCTTAGGAATAGGCATAGCCTTGGGATTTGGTCTGGGAGAGATTGTGGCCCTGAGGATACCTTTGGGGAGGGATCTATGCCTGGGAGATAGTGTTTGCCTGATCTTGCCTGAGGTGCTTCAGAACCTGTCTTGCCTTTTTGTGTGTGTGTGTGTCAGGATTGGTGCTTACACCTCTTCTGGGAGGTATTTTTTTGATCTTTCATTTGATGTTTCCATGGCATCTTGCACCCACTGGAGGTCAGTCGTCATGTAGACCTTGTGGTATGCTGTAGTAATAATATGGAGAAGGGAAGCAGAACCAAGCAGCCATTACACTTCTGGTTTCTAACCAAAGATTCACTATAAACTGTACAATGAGACTTTGAAAATTTGGTTGTCATCACATCGTCCATGCAATTGCACAACGTATGAACAGTCGTTGTTGCCCGCAATTATGAACTACTCTGGAGAGTCTCATATCGGCAAATAGCTGGTGAAAGAGTTCCTGAGCTGAAGGGTAGAAGTACCTGGCCAAAAGCATCATTTGTGCTTTGAAAATAGGTATGTTTGTGGAGCAGCACTAAGTACCTCTGGTTGGAGATCCTTAAAGTGTTCTGCGAGGATAGATCAATAATTGCATATGGTGAAAGCTGTGCTCCTGTTCTCCAAGTCCATAAACTGCAGTGGTTGTATTTTGAGTGGCAGTCTGCAGTACTGTCAGCACCTATACATTCTGTATGCACAGCAGGTCCAAAGGTGCAGATTAATTTGTCTTAAGGTAGGCATATGAAAGAATAATCACAGTATCACCACCAGCAGGGTTGGAAGAGACCTCAAAGATCATCAAGTCCAACCCATCACCACAGACCTCAAGACTAGACCATGGCACCAAGTACCACGTCCAGACGCACCTTGAACACCTCAAGCCACAAACCTTTGATGTTTTGAAAATAATGGAGCATGTCAAAAGGTCAACAGCTTTGTAGTGACTACTAGTGAAGTGGTGGTGATCCCACTCATTATCCCTCCCTTCCCCATATGAGCATGCTCCACAGAGTGAACACACTGGAAAATAACTATGATGGAGAGGACAGCCCGAAATTCTGGGCAGCTCTTACTAAGAAGCTTGTAGTACCTGTGCACATGTTCTCAACTCAGGCAGGAACCAGCCTTCTCAGAGAAACCAAAGAAACCAGGACATGACTGTGATGGTTTGGGAGTTACCTGCCCCCCTCCCCCGACCAGTGAAATCACCCAGACTAGACTCAGCCATAAAGAAGTGTGATGGTTTGGGAGTTCTCCACCACTCACACTTTGTAAAATGACCCAGACTAGAACTCAACCAGCTGGAAGTTAAGGACTGAAGTTCTGTTTACAGCTCAGCACAATGTACAAGCAGAGATACACACTATAGACAGGAATAGTTACAGAAATAGACAAGTTAAAGGGAATGCAGAAACACAACTCCCCTCCCAGAAATCAGAGACCCCAGGAGGGGCTCCCAACCACCCTTCCACCTTCTCCCCACCCCTGTACCTTACCCCAAGGTTTGCCTTACGTGCAATGTAAATTAGGAGTATTGGCCAGGGAGGTTAGAAGGAAAGTGTTAGTGAAAATTAATTGGCAGAGAGGAACTAGAAGCTAGACCGCCCGACACACTGTTCCCCCAGAGAGAGACAGACTGAGAATGACTCCTTATCTATGTTTTGGTCCCTTTTCCCAAAACAATCTCAGCAAGCCTATGAGTGAAGTAGACATCACCATGTTTTCCTTTCACAGCCTATAGTGTAATTTTCTCTATTAAAATATTCCAATTAGCCTCAAACCAGCACAGGAAGTTAAGGAATGAAACTTTATATTCACAGCTTAGCACAAAACACTGTCTGAAACTAATTCAGGAATCATTCAAGGCCAGGTTGGACGAGGCCTTGAGTGACCTGTACTAGTGGCAGGTGTCCCTGCCTATGGCAGGGGGTTGAAACTAGATAATACTTGAGGTCCCTTCCAACCTTACCATTCTATGATTCTATGATCATCATAAAATGCCAATAACCCATGCAGCTCATGGCCATAAGGCATCAGTGAGATTAAAACACATTATCTATATACATGACTTTAAGATTTCATAGTTATAGGAGAGCAAATGAGAGATTTCTAAGGCACATAAACTCTCCTTGCATGAAAGTAGAAGACCACCACTAAGTTGAATCTTCCATGTAGCCAAACTGTGATGCTGTAACTGCCTTCAGCAGGTCCTGCACCTGGGTAGGCACAATCCCAAGCACAAATCCAGGCTGGGTGGTGCATGGCTGGAGAGCAGCCCTGAGGAAAAGGACCTTGGAGTCTGGGTTGATGAAAAGCTCAACATGAGCCTGCAGTGTGCACATGCAGCCCAGACAGCAACCCGAGTCCTAGGCTGCATCAAGAGAAGCGTGGCCAGCAGAGCAAGGGAGGTGATTCTGCCCCTTTACTCTGCTCTCGTCAGACCCCACCTGGAGTACTGTGTGCAGTTCTGGAACCCTCAGCACAGGAAGGACATGGAAGTGTTGGAGCGGGTCCAGAGGAGGGCCACAAAGATGATCAGAGGGCTGGAGCAGCTCTCCTATGAGGACAGGCTGAGAGAGTTGGGGCTCTTCAGCCTGGAGAAGAGAAGGCTTCGAGGGGACCTGATAGTAGCCTTCCAATATCTGAAGGGGGCCTACAGGAAGGCTGGGGAAGGATTATTTACAAGGTCCTGCAATGACAGGACAAGGGGCAATGGGCTTAAACTGGCAGAGGGGAGATTTAGACTAGATGTTAGGAGGAAGTTCTTTACAGTAAGGGTGGTGAGGCACTGGAACAGGTTGCCCATGGAGGTCATGTATGCTCCCTCCCTGGATGTGTTCAAGGCCAGATTGGATGAGGCCTTGAGTGACCTGTGCTAGTGGGAGGTGTCCCTGCCTCTGTCAGGGGGTTGGAACTAGATGATCCTTGAGGTCCCTTCCAACCTTACCATTCTATGATTCTATGATAGGATGTCTGGCTAGTTTGAACTCATGAATCAACTCTAGCTGGGAACTTATCAGGCTGCAGGTCCAGTGTGATTGGGAATTCCTGTCAGCCTGTTGGCTTGCAAATAGGCATCTCACTTCGTGCACAATAAGATATCAAGCCAAAAAATTACCAGAATAGCTGTGGTGTGGAGTTTTATTGCTGGTAGCTTCTTTCTCAGGGCAGAGAAGTAAATGATTAATACAAGCTTCCTTTTGTAAAATTTAGGTACTCTGTCTCAGTTCTCAGGTCCTGTTCTTTTCTGAAAAATGTAGTGTAGCAGTGGCAAAGGGGTACAGATGTACAAAATTTTAATTCTGATGGCAGAGAAACTCTTCTTTCCTACTGGTTTCTGTTAGCAGCCCTGCTGTGAAAACCTTTCCTGATCAAAGCCTGCCCTGGCTGAAATTCTCTGAATTAAGGTTTATTTTAGCCTGACTTAATTTAGCTCATTTTCTATGTAATTGCACTGTCTATCTTTTCAACACTGTGTTTAGGAGGGCCCCACAGAAGCACAGAGTGATGCTCTCTGACCAACAGACATCTGACAAAAAGAACTTGTCGAAACTGGAACAGGTTGCCCAGAGAGGTTGTGGATGCTCCCTCCCTGGAGGTGTTCAAGGCCAAATTGGACAGGGCCTTGAGTAACCTGTACTAGTGGGAGGTATCACAGTATCACCAAGGTTGGAAGAGACCTCAAAGAAGATCAAGTCCAACCCGTTACCACAGACCTCAAGACCAGACCATGGCACCAAGTGCCACGTCCAAACCCGCCCTGAACACCTCCAGGGACACTGACTCCACCACCTCCCTGGGCAGCCCATTCCAGTAGCCAATGACTCAGTCAAGAACTTTCTCCTCACCTCCAGCCTAAACTTTCCCTGGCACAGCTTGAGACTGTGTCCTCTTGTTCTGGTGCTGGTTGCCTGAGAGAAGAAGGTAACCTCCCCCTGGCTACAACCACCCTTCAGGTAGTTGTAGACAGCAAGAAGATCTCCCTTGAGCCTCCTCTTCTCCAGGCTAAACAATCCCAGCTCCCTCAGCCTCTCCTCATAGGGCTGTGCTCGAGGCCTCTCACCAACCTTGTTGCCCTTCTCTGGACATGTTCAAGCACCTCAATGTCCTTCTTAAATTGAAGGGCCCCGTTACTCCTGTGGTAACGGGTTGGACTTGATCATCTTTGAAGTCTCTTCCAACCTTGGTGATACTGTGATACTGTGAAAATAACTGTCCAGCTATGGCTTTACTACAATCTTTAGCTGTAACCGCAAAGCCTCTTCTGAATGATATCCGTTTCTGATGGTTTTAAACACTGAATGTAGACATTCTTGGAACTTTCCTTCACAACAAGTAATCACAATAGGGAGGCATCAACCAGTCTGAGTTTAAAAAGAGATACTAACCCCAGCTGTTTTTCTCCAATTGAGTGAGCTTTCGTTTTAAAAGTTACATCTGAATCCATAAAACCCATGCCTTTAGGGTAAGGTTTCTGTAATCCCATTACTAATTATGTGTAGCAAGTTATTATCACTTAACTTTTTTTCTAGTATAATAAAAATCTGGAAATAGAGGTTTGCGGTATTTTGCTGATTTATTTGCTTATCTTGGTTGATATCATTACAGCAGATTCTTCTTAGCAAACAAGGTCTGCTTCGTGAAAGATGCTCATGTTAAAAGGCCATAAATCAAACCAGAACCAGCTGGCACCTCATAAAAATCACCCCAAGGATAGTATCAAATGAACTGGCAATTCATAGTATGGAAATTCTTCTTCAGGATCTGTTTATGGGGAGAGTTGGGATGACTCTGCAAGTAGTTTGCAGCCCTAACAGACCCATTTTCTTCTCATGCTGCACAGAGAGGCACTTAGGCGATTCACTTGAGGTATTTTGGGAGTCATTGTCATCCCTCTGGGAAATACCAGGATAGCTCTGTAATGGTCTCAAGGCAGGAGACACATTGGAGCTGGCACTGGAGTGACATTAGGCAGCAGTTGGTAGGAAAAAGCAGGTATTTCCTGACTGAGAATCCTACAGAAGCCTCATCTTGCACCTGTATTCCTGTGTGTGCACAAACACACAAATAAACAGAGATCCACATGCCCTTGCTGTCACTCTCACTCATACCAGTCTTTCAGGGAGACTCCAACATAGTGCTGACTCTTACAACCAATACATCTTTACCTAGTGGTTCTTGAGGAAACTGTAACTTCTGTGTGGATCTAGAAGGCAAAGAAACCAAGAGGGAAGAAATAAGTTAGCAGAGTTGTTTCACAGAATCACAGAATGTCAGGGGCTAGAAGGGACCTAGAAAGATCATCTAGTCCAACCCTCCTTCAGAGCAGGATCATCAGGTTTCAGGTATTATAATTTCTAAATACATTTTGATTTAGTTTTGGGGTTTGGGTTTTTTGATTGTTTGGTTTGGGGATTTGTTTTGGCTTATTTTGTTTTTTCTTGGTCTTTTTTTTCCCTTTGGTTTTTAAGTGATTAAAGCAGGAAATATTTGATGCGATCACATCCCAAGTGAAGTGACAGCCACTGCTCAAAAGTGAACAAATAAGTCATTAGTACAGCAAGATATGAGCTTGTATTGTTTGAGTCCTTTTTTTTGTGTCTTGTGACAAGTCCAGTCTCTTTTTTTGCATAGCAAACAAGTAATAATTTCTTCTAGACTCTTCTTCCTATCTGGCTGTGCCTTAGAACAAAACCCAAAACTTCTCCAGGACAAGGCCTGTTGAACACTGTTTTCTGTAGTCTCTTTAAAAGAAAACAAGGGGCAAGGAAGCAGGCTTTGAATCAGCACATGCCTGGGGAGCCTATTCCAGTGTTTGAGAACACTTGCAGTGAGAAATTTCTTCTAGTATCTAATCTAAACCTCCCCAGGTGCAATTTGAAACCATTTCCTCTTGTCCTATTTCATATCACTTTCTTCCTTGTCACTCCTCATTTGTTGCTCTCCTATTTTTCCCCTTGCCACCTTCTATACTGGCTTACCAAACAATCTGAACTAGTGTCTTCTGTAGCAAACCTTAATAATTTGGCTTAACTAAATAATTAATTTTCAATGTAAAATATAAACTGTACCTTTTAAAAATCTATATGGTGCATTGCTCCACAGGGATGAGTGAGAAGAAAATATTTGTTGAATGAACATGCATTACTTGTCATGTCATGCACAAATATTTGGCAAAATAACATCACTAGGGTATTATATTTGTACACAATCAACCAGTTCTCCTTCCTTTTCTTCTTCCCAGCCAGAGTCTAGATCGAGTTGTTAAAATAGGTCATCAACTGACAAAAACCTCCAGTGTAAAGCAAAGCACAAATGATAGTCAGAAGGCATGTGAAAAAACCAATTAAGGAATATCCCAGCTCATCACTGAGGGTTAGGGATTGAATGTTGCAGCAGCAGTTTCTGGGACAGCTGATTGTCACTGTAAATCCTTAGTTTTATAGGCCCTGAATTATAAATAAGTAGTGAAGGAAATGCATCTGCTGCTATGTGAAGTAATTGCCCAGGAAATGTACTTTTTAATGCAAAAAGCCAGTGTGTCTAAAGAGGTGTATAGTTGTCTTGTTGGCCTCTTTTTAAAGTTGGTGAAGCTGTAAATGCTTACACAGCCAGGAGGTTTGTCCACTGTGGTCACTGCTGTGTTCCTGCCATGCTAAAGATCTGGAAAAACTTCACATATATTTAGTAACTTAGAAAAGTGTGTGAATGGTGCATGGCAGAAGAGAAGTGGTTGACTGGTTCCAAACTTTTTTACTACCTAGCCTGCTACGTGTGTTTGGAGGGTCCTTTCTGGCAAAGTGGTGCACAGATCTTACAAAAAGAGTCAAGGGAAATCAGTGTTCATATTTGTGATGGNTTAAGGACTGAAGTTCTATTTACAGCTTAGCACAATATAGGAGCAGATATGTACACAATATACAGGAATATTAACAGAAATATACAAGTTAAAGGGAATACAGAAACACAACTCCCCTCCCAGAAATCAGAGTCTCCCCACCCCTGTACCTTACCGCAGGGTTTGGCTTATGCACAAGATGAGTTTGGAGGATCCACCAGGGGAATTAGAAGGAAAGTGGTTAGTGAGGTTACTCAGCAGAGAGGAGAAGGCAGAAAGCTAAAGAAAGTGAGATTCTCCGAGCCTGTGTCTTATCTATGTTTGTGTTCTTGTTCTTATACATCTCAGCAAGCCTATGAGTGAAGTAGACATCACCATTGTCTTCTTTTCATGGCCTGTAATATAATTTTCTCCTTTAAAATATTCCAATTAGCCTCAAACCAGCACAATATTACAGACTGTAATCTATCAGAGGATGAGCAAGAAGTGAAGCAGTCACCGTGAGCCCCCAGCTCCCTACCTCCCTTGGAGAAAAAATGGTAGTCAGCCGTATGCAGAGAGGACATCAGTGCAACCACAGCTCCAGATCCTCAAATGTACCTTGGAGTCTAACTTTCTGTTTTTCTAAACAAAATGTTTCCTATCCATGCTAAGGAGATCAAGGCTATGGTTCTTATGTGTCTCAAATACAGTAAGAGCACTCTGGTTCTTCATTGTGTCTGTGTGTGTGTAAAAGGCGGTGTAATAATGTTTTCTGTTCTTTAAAGGCATTTTGAGAAGCTCAGGGGAAAGTGCCAGGCAGAAGCAGCACTGTTACACACAAACTTCCAGATTATACACAACTAGAGATGACAAAAACGTCATAGAACTGGGACCACAGCAAGCACTGGGGCAGAGAATGGTCAGGGAGAGATAAGGAAAGTACTTAGGTTTAATGGCTGAGCAGGAAGACATGCTCAGAGCAGAGATCACCCATAGCAATTAACTCCTAAGAAGTGCACAAGGATCATCACAGATCTTGCAAGGTATGACAAACGAGATGTAATTATGAAGTAGGATGATTCACTCTTAAAAATTATTATTCATCAGGCTATGAACTATGATGAGGATGAGCATATATAAGGTATTAATTGCTATATGATAGTTAATTAATATATCCTCAGGTTGCCATAGTCCTAATTGAAAATACATATATTCACTTCATCAAGATTAATTCCAGGATAAGACACCATAGAGCATAGGCAAAAACATTAAAATTCTGCCTGCCAAAATCATGTTTGTCTTGGTTGAATTTGATCTGTAGAAGCTGATGGTATTCATCTGGTCTTGGTTGAATTTGATCTGTAGAAGCTGTTGGTATTCATCTGAGGGAGCTTACCATAAAAATACTTTTATAGGTGACCTGGTTTTGTAGCCTGCTGATAGTCTGATGCTTCTGAGGGGAACAGAAGTGTTCCTCTCATCTATGATATAGAGGGGCTGGGGCCCAGACGTCATCGACTCAGAATGGATGAACACCAGTTTATGTATTTCCACACTCCAGAAACATCTGATCTCCACATTTATTTCTACTTGTATAGCTCATCTTACAAAGCTTGTAGCAACAACTGTATTTTTTCTAGTGCAACTGATATCAAGAACTTCAGTAAGGAAGCATCACTGCGTGTCATAGAGGTCAGTAGTCTACGTTAACTTTCTGTTCAGTAGCGTGACATGGTCATTCTCTTCTCTTCCCTGTCTGGGTGGTAGCACTGTTGTAAAACTAGTCCCAGATAGTGAGAACTAAATGTGTTTCCCTACACAGGACTGTTGTGGGTTTGAAGAGACGACAGAGTGAAGCTCTCAAACAAACTGGAGAAAAGTAGAATTGTATTTGCAGAGAGTGTTACAGGCAGAAATTACAAAGCAGATACAGAATCCGTAAGTGAACCCCCTGATCTTTTTTCCCAAACCCAGGACTAAATCCATCATCCCCAGTGCTCCAGTCTTCCTCCCAGCCCATGCTTCTGCCATCCAAGAAGCCTAAGCACAGCCTCTGGAGGCCCTAAACCAGACCTATCTTTACATGTTTGTCCTGATAACGCAGCTCCTGCCTGGCACAAGGCTGGAGGGGGAGGAAAGGAGAACAAACTGCCTTGCCATGAGTTTATGAAGAGATAGCAGAATTATGGGATTGAATAACAATCTTCCAGTCCCCAGAGGACTCTTTTTAACCTTATAGTTCCCAGCCACAACCAAGAACTGACCTGTGACAAAAGTGTGAGCCAAACTGGAAGAAAAATCATGTCTGCAGGTTTGACCAGAACAGGGATCTATAAACACTGGTTTTTTTAGAGTAATGTGACCTTATTTCTCTAGTGTAGTTTGGAAGAGTTGTAGTTTCATCTCTGTCACTAAGAGGTTATTGGTGATGAAAAACTCATAGTTTAGTAGCTGTACATATATGTGGGGCCTCTTGACCTTATACCTCTTCTCCATCTCTCAAGATCCTTAAATATTTTTTTCTCCTACCTAGAGCTCTTCCATATCTGCTGCTGATAATGTTCTTCTGATAAATCTTTTGATCGTTCTAGCATTGTATGAAGCCTGACTTTTAAGTACTCAAACTTTTGAAGAGGTATTGTCTGAGATATGGACTTTATAGCTGAAATATGATGTAGCAAGCTCAGAATTAGATTGCTTTTGAACAATCTGAGTCATGAGTTTGCAGCAGTGCCAGCTTTAGCTGGCTTGCTCAAAAGATCTCAGATCCGTGCTGTCATCTTGGTGCCTGTTTCAACAGTCTCCATCTGCACTACATACAAGTAGACAAAAGTATCATTTGATTCTAGGTTTATAGTAACTTTATTAAAATGAAAAACCTTCTGCTAGCAGAATTTATCAAGTTTAAAAAAATACATAAGACATACATGTATACACCATTCCTTAGGGAAGGGAGCTCTTATCAGCCTGTGAAATACAGATAACAGAGATGGTTTTATTCCTACTTATTCAGAGAGAACCAATGGAAGAATAAAACAATTGTTTCAGGTTTTTGTTGGGTGAGGGTGAAACTGAGGTAACTTTACAGAACAAAGTGGGAAGGATAAGTCTTCCCCAGTACAAGACTGAATAAGATTGCATTCATAGAAAGGCTTGCGTTGGAAGGGTCCTTGAAGATCATCTAGTTCCAATTCCTCTGATGTGGGCAGGGACACCTGCCACTAGACCAGGTTGCTCAAAGCCTCATACACTCAATTACTCCAGATCATCCCTTGCTGAAAGTATCCATACATCATTGTGGACTGAGCCAATAGTGCAATTCTGTGTATAAAACCAGAATGCCCAAGGATTTTCTTCTGAATATTGCACTGATCGCACAATAGCTTGAAGCCTGAGATTGGTTTGCTTAGATTTCCTAGATTATATGGGTACCATCAAATTACATAGCACCTTTTCAGACCCAGCACCCAATGCAAAACATTTTGACCTCCATCAGGATGGAGATCTACACTCACCCAGTTCTGTAGGAGGCTTTTCTTCCCTATAGTATACAGAGTTATCTCCTATTGACCCTTAAATGCCACACTGATCAGGACAGCAAAGATGAGACTATATCTGCATTCAGTTATAAATAAATATTAGTAAGCTTTTCAGAAAACAGAGCTACCAAATGCAGAAATGAGCAGGTGTTCAACCAGTGATGAACACTGTGTTCAGAAATTTTATTGCCAATTAATAATTAGGAATTAAAAGCAGATGCTAAAACTTTCTTCCCTGTTATGTGCAGGAGTGATAATGATTCCACCTAGTTGGCCTTAGGTGCTTGCTTTGACAGGGTCATCTGCCTTTGGCGGCACGTCTTCGGTCTATTTCCTTCATAGCACGCTTTGCCTGTGGGTGGTTAGGTTTTACACAGATCTTCACACCTTTTTTGGTGATAAACCTATAGGAAGAAAGTAGGGAAACCAGAGAGTCATTCAGTTTCTATCTCCAAACCCAGGTCTATTCTTCTTGGCTTTTATACAGTGTGTAAGCAGCAACATCATAAAACCATATGAAATACCAGAGTGTATAGTTGGAATAACTAAGCAGCTAGCAACATTAGTTCTCTGTTCATGGCATAGCTATGTAAGTATTGTACATGGTCATGTGCAACCTACATTTCCCAGTTCTCTGAGGCCCACCTCTCTCTCTTCAGGTCCTCAAGTGCCAGGTAACTGCTTCATAGAGGAACTAGAAGGGTGGCCTGAGCTAGCCAGATTTAGTGAACTGGACCATGATGATGCCCTTTCCCTTTTCATTGGTAATGCATTTCCATAGCCAAGTCTGAAGGTAAACTGTGAGCTGGATACTTACATGATAGCCTCTATTGGACCTTGTGTTTTTACATAGCTGTCAAGGTTTTCGATCTTCAATTGCGCTACATGCAGATTTACACAACTATATTTGCGCATGGACTGACTTCCAATGCTCCCTAGAAGGGGAAAAATAGATAAATGACAAAGGCAGTTAATACTAAATTCATACTTATCTGTAATTACTGAATATAGTGTGAATTCCAACAGATTCCCAGTTGTGGTTATGTCTCATAATGTATAATCACGATACCAGTCATACAAGAGAGGTAAGTATTGTTTATGATGCATCCTGCCATCACTAAAGTGTTACTGCTGTTTCAGTGAGGATACTCATCTTTGTCTGTTCTGAAGAACACTTGTATAATCACTCTGCCTCTAGGGTGTCACTGCTTCCATAAAACAGAAGGTATTTGCTATAATTCATAATTAGGTCTGTACTATCTGCAAATCATGTTCGTAAGGACATGACTTTACTGGATGGATTTTCAAGTGCCATCTGCATGTGGATCAGTAAATGTTTCTACTTCCCAAGTGAAGGAAAGCAAGGCTACTTGTCTCATACTGGACATTCACAATCAACAAACACAAAAAAGCAGCCTGCTGAAAGAAAGGCAGGTTTATATGCCAGAAGAATAAGTGCTTGTATACCACTGATAGAAGTCTGGTTTCATAGGCAATAGTGTTGCTTAATCCTTGTGCTGGTTTGAGGCTAATCGGAATATTTTAATAGAGAAAATTACACTATAGGCTGTGAAAGGAAAACAATGGTGATGTCTACTTCACTCATAGGCTTGCTGAAAAATTGTTTTGGGAAAAGAACATAAACATAGACAAGTCAGTCTCTGTCTGTCTCTTGCTGGGAGAACAGCATCTGGGGTGGTCTAGCAGCTTCTGGCTCTGGCTCCTCTGCTGATTAATTTTCACTAACCACTTTCCTTCTAATTCCCCTGGTGGATCCTCCTAATTTACCTTGCACATAAGGCAAACCTTGGGGTAAGGTACAGGGGTGGGGAGAAGGTGGAAGGGTGGTTGGGATCCCCTCCTGGGGTCTCTGATTTCTGGGAGGGGAGTTGTGTTTCTGTATTCCCTTTAACTTGTCTATGTCTGTAACTATTCCTGTCTGTAGTGTATATCTCTGCTTGTACATTGTGCTGAGCTGTAAATAGAGCTTTAGTCCTTAACTTCCAGCCAGCTGAGTTCTAGTCTGGGTCATTGTACAAAGTGTGGGGGGTGGGTAATTCCCGAACCATCACAATCCCCTATTTTCTCCGACTTCCTCATACATTTCAGAGAAAGGCACTGGGGATTACTAAGGAGTGATTATCAGTGTAAAACTTTCTGGGCAATATTTGCCTTACATGATAATGACTAAAAATGGGACCTTATTTAAGTGAGATTGTTAAACCATGTGCCAGAGTGCCATATCTACATATTTCTTAACACCTCCACCACCTCCCTGGGCAGTGTGTTCTGAAGTGAAAAAAAACACTGCTTACTAGTTTCTGATTTTCTCCCATTCATCAGAGACAAGTTTAAGAAGAGATGAGGGAGACAGATATATTACAGTTGAATCATGAGGTTTCTTCTTAAAGAATTTTTACAGAAACTGGCTTGAGAGGTCCAAGAGCTGTTCAAGTACAACTTGCATAGTACAAACCCTGCTTGTTTTAATTTTGTTATCTCTGAAGTTTTCTTTGTTTGAAACAGTTGGACTAGTTGATGCAAACGCCTGTCAGCCCTTGGAGAAGCTGTTGCAAAGCCAGTGCACAGGTACTGGCAGAGCTATTGGTTCTTGAGATTTTGTTTGCCTGAAGGAATATTTTTTTCTGAGTTTCCTTTAGTCTCGAGTAGCATAATGGATTTTTTAGATGATTCATTAAAAAATATGTATCTTACTGCCTCGCTCAGACTAGTTTTCAAAATGTGCCACCAAATAACTCAAAGATAGTCAAGCAATCCTGATCAGTCTTGGAAACAGTTTCTTTACTACTTAATTATCTCCAGAGAATGAATGCAGGGAATACCAGCAGAGCTTCTCTAAGTCTGGGAGCAAATTGGAACAAATCCAAACTGCTCTGCACCTATAACTATATATATTTTTTTTCCTGGTGTTTTGAGGTTTGGTTTTGGTGGGTTGTTTTTTGGGGGGTTTTGTTTTACTCATTCCCCTTTCTAATCCAATTTTCAGTCCTTTCAGGCTTGGTGGTATCCACAGCAAATTCTGCAGCCTGGAGAATGACATTACAAACTGGCAGCCTGTGATCTATAGCCACATGTTGCTGCTATAAACAGTAGTAGCATTAATCAGAGTATGAGAACATTGTATGTTCTTGCTGTAGGGGCACTAAGTCAACATACTGAGTGTGTAGCTGAGTGCAAAAGCTTAGCAGATATCAATTTGGTTTTGGTGTGGTTTTGCAAAGACACCTTTTCTATGTGTTTCTCTTTGCATGTATTTGTGGGTTTAAGTAGGGAACATTTTCTGTGATTTTTATATTCTCCTTTGCGTGAATCTGATTGTGTATGAGAAGATATGAGCTGTTGAGTGTATATTCACATTTTGCCATGACACACATAGCCAAATCAAAACTCACAGCCCACAAACATCACTGGACAAACTCATTTAAAGCGTGGCCAAAAACCATATCTCATCTTAGTGCTGAGAAATGATCCCAAACAAGCTGTTTAGTTGTATGAAATCAAGAAGACATTGTGTAAATCCATTGCTCTCCTATCCAATTTTTGTTCATAGTTTGCCTGTCTGTACCAAAATACTTGGCTAAAAAATAAGCAAAGAAACAATATGTGATACAAAACTGTAAGAACTTTTTAAAATAGAGATGTTAGAGGGATTAAGGCTATGTAGTTAAAAACAACTTAAAATAATATAAAATGCCTATAAAAGTAGTGGAAAGAGAAACGAAGCACATCTCATTGAACAAATATTTTTCATAAAATACTACTAACCCATAGAACCTATTGCTATATGGTAGCAGTGAAATTAAACGATGTTGTGTTTTCAAGATTCCATGATTTTAAGAGAAGGAATAATGTATGGAAAGTCTTAAAGTGTTCCAAGGCACAGAAACTCTCCTTGCCTCAAGGTTAAAGCCCACCAGTAACTGACAAGGCATCAGATGAAATCTTCCATAAAGCTGCCTTTCTTGCAAATTTGATCTTATAAATCATCTCTGGCTGAAAATGAATCCTACTAATCAGTCCTCTGGTACAACATGGATCAAATCCTGTCTTCCTCTTGAGTTATTAACTTACCTTCTGTGGTGTGCATAGTGAAGATGCCAAGCCAGAAGATGACCAGGAGAGCCGCAATATGGAGTTTCATTGCTGGTGGCTCTTTTGTCAAGGCAGAGAAGAAAGTGACTGTTCTTAGCCCTCTTTCACAGAGTTTATATATTGTCATTCAGTGGTCAGTTCTTGTGTTCCTTTTTGGGGTGTCATGGCAGGGGCTGACGATAAGTGGAAAAAATTGAGTGGCAGTAATTTTTCTGGTGGCAGAGAGCCACCTCCTTCCCCCACCCAGTTCTTCACTAAACCCCCGTTTGAAGCCTTTTCCTGCTCAAACCCCACTGTGGTTGCACTTGCTTCAGTGTTGCATGTGCAATGCTTATTTCAAGCTGCAAAAAGTGAGAGCTCTTGTTCTGTGGTGGAAACCTTTAATAAATGTTCCTGTCCTTTCACACCTCCATTTAGAGAGATGTAGCAAAGCTGCACTGCAGAGGCACAGAGTAACATTCAGAGTTACCTCTTTGACCAGTGGACCACTTAAATGGGGAAGTGGGAACTAAAGGATGATGGAAACAGGAACACCTTGGCTTTTTCCATAGAGACTAGAGAGTTGGTCATTTTAACACATAGCTTTAGAAGAGCTACCAAGCCTATTTCCTATGCCTGGTGGAACTTGTCAAAACTCTTCTGTTTTCTCTCTGCTTTGATATGGTCAAAGCTAGTATCACTGTGTGCTGGGAGAAGGAAGAGTAAACATAATTTTAAACACAGAGTCAGACCCTTCTGCCAGCCAGACACAACTAATATGCAATACTTTCGAAGAGGAATAAGAGTTTACAGTTTTGTGGGTTGTTGTTGGTTTGGTTTTTTTTGATGGTGTGGTATTTCTAGTATAAAGAATACAACCCAAGAAAGTAACCAGGCAACCAGAGAGGCATAATTTAAAAGAAAGAAAGAAAAAAAAAAGTTTATTGCACTTTCATGTAGACACAGTGATAATAACAGATCTGTCAACTTGTTCCAATTGTACCTCTGTCAAAAGTGTCCTTTTGTGTAGCCTGTACTAGTGCTATTGCCCAGTTCTAGGTGTCCTTTCTACATTGTAGAAAGGTGATCTGAGGTACTAGACAGATGATCGTAAGGTCTCTTACAACCTTAACGATTCCATGGCAATAGTCTTGCACCTAGAGATATAGAATCATAGAATCATAGAATGGTAAGGTTGGAAGGGACCTCAAGGATCATCTAGTTCCAACCCCCTGCCATAGGCAGGGACACCTCCCACTAGTACAGCTCACTCAAGGCCTCATCCAATCTGGCCTTGAACACATCCAGGGAGGGAGCATCCACAACCTCCCTGGGCAACCTGTTCCAGTGCCTCACCACCCTTACTGTAAAGAACTTCCTCCTAACATCCAGTCTAAATCTCCCCTCTGCCAGTTTAAGCCCATTGCCCCTTGTCCTGTCGTTGCAGGACCTTGTAAATAATCCTTCCCCAGCCTTCCTGTAGGCCCCCTTCAGATACTGGAAGGCTACTATCAGGTCCCCTCGAAGCCTTCTCTTCTCCAGGCTGAAGAGCCCCAACTC
>VWZE01004263.1:0-15013 GCA_013396675.1 Eubucco bourcierii
TTTCTCCATTAAAATATTCCAATTAGCCTCAAACAAGTACACACAGCAATGAGGTTGCAGAATTCTGAACTAATCTTGTAGAAGTCAAACTCATTGGTATATATTTACTCTGTATTAAATAAACTTTTTCAGGTCATAATGTGACCTCTATTACTGTCCTTGGTTATTTTTGAGAGGAAAAAAGTACCAAAAAACCTCCAGGGTTTGGTATTTCATCTCTATGCTTTTGCTCTGTGCAAGGTTGTACTCTGTACTTTATGCTTATTTGGTCACAGAGGCTTTGTGTTGTTTGTTTTGTTGGTTTTTTTTTTCAACAAAATGCTGAAGTCTCTGATAAAAAATAGCTGTCACATTTTTATTAAATATTTGAAAGGAAGAGCCAGAGTATGGCAGTGAAACAGTGTCAGAACAAATAGCAACTTTACACTTCAAGCTTGGTATCTCACCAGAGGTCATTATTAGGACCCAATCTATCTTAAAATACACACCATCTTTGAAGTAATGCCACCTGACATCTATGCTTGTAGTAGTAACTTTGATCAAAAACTGTAAATCTTTTTGTCACCATTTCATGTATGAAACAATCTATCTCAATCCCTGGAGATGTGATCTTTGTGAAGAAACCGTGTTTCACCAGCAGTCAATTGAGTTGTAAATCAGTTTCAAATGGATGGTTGTCTAGGGCAAAGAAAAGAGTTCACCCTATGAAATGTATCCATGCTGAAAAATATGTGCTGTAATATAAAGACATGTTAGGAGGCTTAATTTCAGCACTGTTACAAATTCAGATAAAAACTATGGGTTTTTTTAAAGGCCATGGATGTTAAGTGGCACCACATGTTTAGTACTAGACTTAGTTTTCTTGCTAGACTTGCTTGATACTTCATGGTGGTTTAATTTGCTTGATACTTCATGGTGGTTTAACTTGATTGATACTTCATAGTGGTTTAACTTGCTTGATACTTGGTTTAACACTTTTGATCATAGAATCATAGAACGGTAAGGTTGGAATGGACCTCAAGAATCATCTAGTTCCAACCCCCTGCCATAGGCAGGGACACCTCCCACTAGGACAGGTCACTCAAGGCCTCATCCAACCTGGCCTTCAACACCTCCAGGGAGGGAGCAGCCACAACCTCCCTGGGCAACCTGTGCCAGTGTCTCACCACCCTCCCTGGAAAGAACTTCCTCCTAGCATCCAGTCTAAATCTTCCCTCTACCAGTTTAAACCCATTGCCCCTTGTCCTGTCATTACAAGACCTTGTAAACAGTCCCTCCCCAGCCTTCCTGCAGGCCCCCTTCAGATACTGGAAGGCTACTATCAGGTCTCCTGGAAACCTTCTCTTCTCCAGGCTGAAGAACCACAACTCTCTCAGTCTGTCCTTATAGGAGAGCTGCTGCAGCCCTCTGATCATTCTCGTGGCCCTCCTCTGGACCCGCTCCAACAGTTCCATGTCCTTCCTGTGCTGAGGGCTCCAGAACTGCACACAGGACTCCAGGTGGGGTCTATTGGCTTCAAGAGGAAGCACTGAAGAATGCACAGTTCCTCTAAAGTGATTATTATTTTGTTAATTCAGAAGCTTCCCCCCCCCCCCGACTCTTTTTTTACATACACAGTTACTCTGTGACGTTGAGCCAGAACATTCTAAGTAATTGTGTAAAAATCATTTAGAAATATTGCTGAAGAAGAAAATGCAATTTCATTTTCATACCAACATGAAAATTGTAGCTGGTGGAATTAGTAGCTCAGTAGATCTTGTTTTAAATAAGAAAAACAAATAAGAAAAAAAAGAATGTCTGACTAGTACCAAGTTCTTTGGACACTGGTTTCTTTGAACCTTGTAATACTCTTGCTCCTACATTGTCTGACCTTTACGCTTTTCCAAAAACTAAAATACATTTGAGATTCTTATTTCATTTTCTATTCCTACCATTGCCTTGTTCCATCTCTTCAGAGCATTTGCTCCCTCTTGACTCTGTGCCTCTGTCCAAGCATGGGGTTTATGCATGTTTCTTTTTTTCTTGCTGCAGAGTCAGGTCTTCTTCCACTGTGTGAGTAACATCTGTAGCCTTTAGAAAGTATTTATTATTAATACTGGTGTTTCACCTAGGGTACTTGGAATGAAATTAAAGCAGTCTTTTGTCCTCAATATCAATATGTACCCTGTGTCTCTTTTCTTTATTGGATGCCAGTCTAAAAAAAAACACCTCCCAAAAAATACCACATACATTTGTCCTCTTTTTGATGTGAAAACTTGAAACAGAAGCCATCAAATTATCCTGAAATTGTATTTCTTTCTCATCTTACCTGAAGATAATATTTTCTTAGTAAATCAAAACAGAAATGCATCTGCTTATATATTGCTAGTCATTTCTGTTGAAACACACATGCAAAGAACATGTGAACTATGTTTCCCTAAATGTGGATCAGTTAAGGATGCTTGGAAATCACTGTACTTGAAACTTGTGGAGTATTTTTGTCTGTTTAATCACAGGGATACTAAAATTTTTGAAGAGTGTTGATACAAATCTTAATTTTTTTCTTCTTGGGTTAAATGTTCTTAATGTGTGTCCCAGGTTGGGAACTATAAGGTTAAAAAGAGTCCTCTGGGGACTGGAAGATTGTTATTCAATCCCATAATTCTGCTATCTCTTCATAAGCTCACGGCAAGGCCAGCTTGTGCTCCTTTCCTCCCCCTCCAGCCTTGTACCAGGCAGGAACTGCCTTATCAGGATAAACATGTAAGGATAGGCCTGGTTTGGGGCCTCCAGAGGCTGTGCTTAGACCTCTGGAGGATGGCAGTGGCATGGGGGGAGGTGGGGGAGGATTGGAGCACTGGGGATTGTAGATTTAGTTTTGGGTTGGGGGAAAATTCAGGGGATTAGCTTATGGATTCTGTATCTGCTTTGTAATTTCTGTCTGTAACTCTCTCTCCAAATACAATTCTGTTTTTCTCCAATTCGTTTGAGAGCTTCACTCTGTCGGCTCTTTAAACCCACAACAATGTGAGAGGAAAAAAAAAAAAATTACAAAATACATTTTAACAACTCCTTAAAGGTGTGAGATAACCTCTGAAGATTAATGCAGTAAATGTAAATCACTTATTTCTGATCAGTTCTGTCAGAATCAACACGAATCAGTAGCGGTCACAAAGTACCACTTAAGCAGCTGAACTGTGAGTTAAGAACATTTTCATTAATACAAATGTAGTATAACTGTCAAAACAATCTGATGAAATTAACTTTGTAAAATAGAACTTTTTTTTGATTTTTTTTTCCCCCCTTCTTTCCATTTTCCTTTCTAATAAATCCAGAAAGTAGGCTAAAAGTGATTTGGTTTGTATTAGTTAAGTTAAAGACTTTCAGTACAGTTGTTTTTTGTGTTTTTTTTTAAAGTTTCTGGCAAACATTTATCTTCCATAAAATTGTAATAATTAGTAAGTGTGCTGTCATCTCATGGTAGATACTTATTTTAAACATCAAATATTAATTATATTTCATGGTACTTTTGGGGTCTTTTTCTAATTGTATTTGTTTTTAACTTTTTGCTTTCTTATCCTGTTAGTACAAGTTTTATTACCCAGATGCTATTCTTTCCAGCTGGCAGATAATTATCATAGAATCATAGAATGGTAAGGTTGGAAGGGACCTCAGGGATCATCTAGTTTCAACCCCCTACCATAGGCAAGGACACCTCCCACTAGGACAGGCTAGTCAAGGCCTCGTCCGACCTGGCCTTCAACACCTCCAGGGAGGGAGCAACCACAACCTCCCTGGGCAACCTGTGCCAGTGTCTCATCACCCTCACTGTAAAGAACTTCCTCCTAACATGTAGTCTAAATCTCCCCTCTGCCAGTTTAAACTCATTGCCCCTTGTCCTGTTGTTGCAAGACCTTGTGAATAATCCCTCCCCAGCCTTCTTGTAGGCCCCCTTCAGATACTGGAAGGCTACTATCAGGTCCCCTTGAAGTCTTCAGGTCTCCTCGAAGCCTTATAATTATAATTATAATTTTCTCTTAATTTCACAGAAAATAGTGAACATTATCAGCTAGAAACCCTCATATAGTTTCTATTAGGAGTTCAAATGTATTGCTGTCATGGGATTTTTCTACCCTTAAGTGAATAACTGGATGCTCTGACATTCAAAAGCTTTAACTGATATTGATATTACTCCAACCTGTTTTGTCATCCTCTGACCTAATGTCTGGGAAGAAGATACAAGAGCACAGCAATGGAATTTTTTCCCCAACAGAGCAGCATAGCTGCTTTTATAGCAGGGTTAAGTATTTTATCAATCCTTGGCAAATGTGTCTCTTAAAGAGAGGCTGCTTCCTTTCCTGCTCCAACCCACACAAATGAAGTGCTGCATCCTCTATGGACCAGCAATTTGCAAACCTCTGTTTGCTTTCAGTAGGGAAATCAACTAACGACTCTCCTGGAGCAATCTAATCGCTTAACTTATTGATCTCTGCATTCATGTCAGGACTAAACTAGACCCGCAGCAACTTATGATCAGCTGTGAAAGGGGGAAAAAAAATTGTGCTTGAGGAAATCCTTCCCTTGCTGTGTTTATTAGTTTATCTTTGGATTTCTTCAGCAGACCCTGCCTCTGCCTACAACCACCTCTTGAACTGATGAGGCTGTTCTCAATTTAGGTCATTCAACTGAAAGTGTGCTTCTCTGAGAATCTGTGAATTACACTGGGAAAGAGAAAACTAACAGAAAAAAAAAAAAAAGAAAAGAATATATTCAAGAAAAATAAATGTATCTGAAATAAAAAGTAACAAGAACAGAAAAAAAACCCAAGCAAACCCACAAAAAACCCAAACCAAACCAAAAAAGCCCTAAACCAAATCAGAAATACCCTGTACATATTTTCTGAACATATCCTATGATAATTTTATGGAACAGTCACACTAAAACCAGTAATTTTGTGGCTCATGGATATTTTCCATTGAAAATAATGTAGTGGATAAGAATAGATTTATGTACCATTGTAGTACTACTTCTATCTGCAGTGGGAATTTATGANTACATATTTTCTGAACATATCCTATGATAATTTTATGGAACAGTCACACTAAAACCAGTAATTTTGTGGCTCATGGATATTTTCCATTGAAAATAATGTAGTGGATAAGAATAGATTTATGTACCATTGTAGTACTACTTCTATCTGCAGTGGGAATTTATGATACAGCTGTTAAACCTCAAACTCCTTGCAAATTTCCCTGTGAAAAGAGGGTTATTCTTTGCGGTGTTAGCTATTTCATCCTGATAGAAGCAACACTTTGGTAATTTAGTGTGTGTAGCCTTGCACAAAAGATTAAAAAAATGTTTACAATGCAATCATACTGCAGAATTTACATGTCTTCTCAACCAGTTGTAAAGTTCCAGGAAGCAGAGGAATGACAAAGCAAAAGAAGTTTTCCAATTAACTGATTAGTTTCAGTGTAATGGTTTCACTACTGTGGGATGAATCAGTTTGCTGCAAAAAAAAAAGTTTTGATTTGAACTAGTGCTTAATGTGGTACTATGTTCAGACCATCTGTCTTATGAATAGGAACTCTGATAGAGCAGATTTTAAAGGTGCTAAGTTTGGGCTTTTTTTTAGGGATAAAAATCTGTTAAGTTTTCATCTCTTGAGGGCTAATCATCAGATGGTGCAAAGTCTTTATTCTTTTGAATTTGATGGAGCTATAAGGATATGTATCAGTTCAAGATGTTGTTCTCTTCTCTGTCTGTATTTCCACCAAGTGAAGTGAGAAATACAACCTTGCTAAAGAAGTGAGCAATTCCCTTTTATTCCTCTCTTGATTTGGATAAGATCTGGCACTTCAAAGAATTTATTAGATTTTTATTGTCCTTTGCTTCACATTTTATGTATGGTGAAGAAGGCTTCAGTTCACCTCTGTTCCTTTACTTTTTTGTTATTAGAAATCTGTGCCTGTATTAAATTTAACCTGAGATTTCACCTGTCTAGCCAGTGCTGTCTGTTAGACAGCTGATTGAAAACTTAAAAGTCCTCATCCCACCTCCAATTTAGGAAATAGGAAGTAGTGTATAAAGAATTGAGTCAAATGGAAAGCCTGTTTTGACAACAAATTATTCCTAATTGCCAGAGCGTTGGAAAAAGATTTTCAACACTGCAAAATATATTGGCAGTTAAAAATATTGTTATGGGTCAAAATCAAACAACAAGCTAACCTTTACAGTTTCAGAAGTAAAAATATTTAAGTACAAGTGTATAAGTAGCATAAGTACAAAATAATGTGGCTTTAGGGGCAGCAGATGGTAAATGTTTGTATAGTCACTCAGAAGGAAAAAAGAAAAACCAAAACAAAAGAGTTGGTTGAAAGAACTTCTTTTGGCAACATTTATTTAATTCAGTTGCTTAAAGTTAGATACCCAGTGATGTGTAAGACACATTAATATAACCAAGAGATCTGTCTGCACAGGTTTGACAGACATAGCACAAAACCTGTGGGAGGCCTGAGACTGTCTAGATTAACAGCTGGACAGCAGGCAAAATGCACTCCAGTCTCTCATAGAGCACAGGATCCCTGTTTGGCCAACAGAACCATGCTCTGAATAATTCAACAACTGTGTCCTGGCTCCTTCTTTTTTGTTGTCGTCATCATCACCATCATCATTTTTTATGGATTTATTATTTGCATTATAAACACTTTAAAGTTGAAAGTCATCAAATGAGAAAGGAGACTTTGTGTAACTATTTTCTATTTAATTCCCAGAATATTAACTGATGTCTTTCATATTTTTCACCAATGCTGCTTTCAACATGTCATTCTAACATTCACTGTAAGCTAATCCTAGAGTTAGTTTTAAAAAGTTCTCTCAGGAAACAGGGCTGTAGACTGAGCTGTTTTGATACTGGAAAACAAAGAATGGAAGACAGGACCATCAAGATAGAAAGACACGTCAAACAGTATACCAGAATTGAAAGAACAGATAGTATTGCTCCCTGGAATGGGGATATCTTACCTATTCACACGAGTCAGATCAGTCTCAAGATGTGTTCTTCTGCTATCAGAGAGCAATTCAAGAATATCTGTGTGAAGACACACCTTTGCAAAGAGTCACAAGCCACTTCACAAACTTGAATTTTGCAGGCAGTTTTCTTGTTGCCTAAATGGTGTTGTTGATTCATTAATCAACAGATTATTGTTTTTTTGCAGGTGTGATATCTGCTGACTAATATTTCTCTAGTGCAGGTTTCTTTTGATGTCATAGGAGCATTTTAAATCATAGAATCATAGAATGGTAAGGTTGGAAGGGACTTCAAGGATCATCTAGTTCCAACCCCCTGCCATAGGCAGGGACACCTCCCACTAGTACAGGTTACTCAAGGCCTCATCCAACCTGGCCTTCAACACCTCCAGGGAGGGAGCAGCCACAACCTCCCTGGGCAACCTGTTCCAGTGCCTCACCACCCTCACTGTAAAGAACTTCCTCCTAACATCCAGTCTAAATCTTCCCTCTACCAGTTTAAACCCATTGCCCCTTGTCCTGTCATTGCAAGACCTTGTCAATAGTCCCTCCCCAGCCTTCCTGTAGGCCCCTTCAGATACTGGAAGGCTACTATCAGGTCTCCTGGAAGCCTTCTCTTCTCCAGGCTGAAGAGCCCAAACTCTCTCAGCCTGTCCTCATAGCAGAGCTGCTGCAGCCCTCTGATAATCCCTGTGGCCTCCTCTGGACCCACTCCAACAGTTCCATGTCCTTCCTGTGCTGAGGGCTCCAGAACTGCACACAAGACTCCAGGTGGGGTCTGAGGAGAGCAGAGGAAAGGGACAGAATCCCCTGCCTTGCCCTGCTGGCCACACTGCTCTTGCTACAGCCCAGCACTCGGTTGGCCATATCGATGTATTTGGCAGTTAAGATGTTGAAAAGTATATATTAACATTAGAAGTGACACATCATCTGAATTAGCTGTAGTGAAGCAAGAGCAATAAGCAAAAAGGAGTTGATAGCTGACTGTCATAGCACATGAAAATTGGGCTGTTGCAAAGGGAGGTACAAGAATCATAGCTGTTCGATGACCTGTAATTGAATTTGAACAAATGTTTTGAGGGCTGTCATATTTTGAATATCAAGTACTCTCTGTCTCCTTTAAGAGAAGTTCTACTACTGTCCAGATATTCTCATCTCAAAGCTTTCTAATGTGTTACCTCTACCATCCCTTTACAGCTAATATATTACTACTCTGAATTGTTTTTTCAGTTCCACAAAGCATAACACATAAGAAAAGTTTGGGCTCACTCCCCTTACCCCCCAATCATTTTCTTTTCAGACATTGCTCTCCCTCTTCTTACAACTGTAATTTATTTCTCATGCAAAATTAAAATATTAATCATCATTTCCCTTTAACTTACATTAAAATATTGATGAAATAGTTGTCACCGGAAGCCTAATTTTTACTTCTTGTAATAACTTTTAAGTTTTCATCTTATATAAGAATTTACTATGTCCTCCCCTAGTATTTCACAAATTCCAGAAGATGGAAATAAGGCTTAAGTCTCATTTGAAGTAACACTACTGAGTACCTGCCTTATGAATCTTCTAATTTGTTTAAAAATGATCCATGGAATACTAAATGATTCCTCTACTTTCTCGGGAGTAAGGAAGTGTAATATTTGTGTATCTAGGCGTAAATGTTCTTCTCCATGTGAGACACAGGGTATACATGCATCATTTTGGGTACTCTCATTGCTCTGATATCCTCTGACAAATGATTTTTCAGTCATCATGTGCACTCATAGAGGGAGGGCACTTAATTAACCAGATAACTATAGAGAGTAATTATAACAGAGTACAGACAAAAAAAAAAAAAGCTGTATTTTTTTATTCTTTAATTACTGCTTTGCACCATTTACTACTCCTTTAATAAGCACTTTTATTTTCCATTTTAATTTCAAATGTAATATAATTTTCTGGCTGCTTTATGTGTAACCATTGATGCCTCCCTGTATTTTTCTCCTTCCTGACTGAGCAAGGAAATTTCAAGAAAACATTTCACTCTTTTTTTTTTTTTTTCCTATAAAAGCCTTCACTCTGCTTCATCCAGTTCTGGGTCCCTCAATTTAAGAAGGACATTGAGATGCTTGAGCATGTCCAGAGAAGGGCAATGAGGCTGGGGAGAGACCTGGAGCACAAGCCCTATGAAGAGAGGCTGAGGGAGCTGGGATTGTTTAGCCTGCAGAAGAGGAGGCTCAGGGGAGACCTTCTTGCTGTCTCCAACTACCTGAAGGGTGGTTGTAGCCAGGGGGAGGTTGCTTTCTTCTCTCAGGTAAGCAGCACCAGAACAAGAGGACACAGTCTCAAGCTGTGCCAGGGGAAGTTTAGGCTGGAGATGAGGAGAAAGTTCTTGCCTGAGAAAGTCATTGAGTGCTGGAATGGGCTGCCCAGGGAGGTGGTGGAGTCAGCGTCCCTGGAGGTGTTCAAGGCAGGTTTGGACGTGGCACTTGGTGCCATGGTCTGGTCTTGAGGTCTGTGGTATCGGGTTGGACTTGATGATCTTTGAGGTCTCTTCCAACCTTGGTGATACTGTGATACTGTGATTCCCAGATGCAGGAATTTCAATTTTAAAGTGTCTCTTGCAGATACTATATTGTACTTTGGTTTGGTAGGTTTTTGGTTTTTTATATACTGGAATATTTTCTGGATTATTTTAGAATAAATCTAATAAATTATCAATTCAGCTTATTGAAATGGAAAACATTTGCATAGAAAACATAATAGATTCCTCATGCAGAATGGAAAAATGGAGAGAATAAATTATTGCTTCTGACACCTTCAAATATGCATTTAGAAAGTTCATATGCAAGCGTAGAAGAGTGGTAGGTTGTCTGAACATCACTCCCAGGAATCCACTGAGACACAACAAAGAATGCAAACTCAAGGGAATGACAGAGCTTATCCATCCCTGGATGATTAATATTTCAGAAGTGAAGAATGTATCCCTGCTTTAGTCAAGCTAGTGCAAATAGTCCATGAACAAAAAGACTGTACACTATGTAAAGGTTTAGGAGAGTGTGCCCCCTCTTTTTTCTTTTTATTATATGGACTATGCATTCCACAGAGTAGAGGAAAAAAACGTTCTTAATATGTCCTTAAAATGCCTTCAGCTTTAATGTTGTAGCAGTAACAAAAACTTGTTCTTTCTAGAGAAAGAATAAAGAAATAACATAGAAATAATAATAGAAACTTAACCCAAATCTTTCTGCCTGATAGCTGTCTTCATGGAATCACAGAATCACTAGTTTTCAGATTGCTGAATGGGACCATTTCTTGGCCTTTTATCCTATTTTCATAAACTGTTACTTTGATTCTTGCATCATTTAAAAATAATATGTCCTTATCATCAACAATGTACTTATCAATACTTCCTCTGTTGCTTTAGCCATAGAAGCATCAATGGCAAAGATCTACAGTCCAAAACTGAACAAATAGGGAACCTGAGGTGCCGATGCAAACTGAAACCAGAAGAAATTTGTTCAGTTACATAACTTAGTGGTCATAATAGTCACACAGTTACATAACTGTGGTCTGGAAGATTATTTGGAGAACACCACAGAGATAATTTCATAGGAATTATGCTCAGAGAAGGTTCCCTGGGCTTTGCTATTGTTTACAAAGTAGATTGTGTTTGTAGCTAAAGGAAGCTATGAAAAGCAGAAGTATTTTTGAGGTGTAAGTGGCAGAAGATTCTCTCCCATCTCTTCCACCTGTCCAGCAAAGTGTGAAAAGATGTATCTCATAAAGCCCCTGTTGATTGCAGGTTTTTCCACTAGACCAGGTAGTTGTTAGCCTGATAAAAGTTTTACAATCTGATTTTTAGAGTTGATGTCTCCCTACCATGCCATCAAACTTTCTGTCTTTACCTTCACACACTTGTACCCCACAAGCCCTGGGACTGATATAAGAAAATCCACTTCTTGCTGAAAAAAAATGAGTTTTTTTTAAAAAAAAAAAAAAATCATCTCAGACCGTAAGGCTAGTAAAGTCCATCTCTTTCCTCAGCCCACAGGAAGGCTGTGGTAATGAGAGGAACTCATGTTGCACATCTCTGTCAGCTGCGACAGAGGAGGGCTCAGTGGTGATTTGATGGGTCTTGGAGTAGCTGATGCTTTGGAGTTCTCCAGAAGCAGCCAGTGTGTTATGTAGGAGCCCGAAAAAATTCAGCTCAAGAATAAATCGACCAGAATGACTATTTAACCTATGTAAGAGAGAAATACAACTGAGAACACTCCCAAGAGTGCTCTCATTTATTTCAGAAATATGAAGGAATGATAACATTAAGTGAGCTTCTGCTTTTCAAAGGCAACTCAAAATTATTCTGCTACTTAAGGAATTTGGAAAATGGATTTATTAGGGAAATTGTCAAGTAAGCATAACCCTATGTGTTAAACAGGGGGGAAGGCTTTATCAACTCCTTCAAAACTGAGGCAATATATCTAAGTTTCACCTGAGTAATTAAGACATTTCAATTCTAACCATTATGGGAAACTGAATTTAAGTGAGTGAATGAAGTGAATTTAAAACTGTGTCTCCAACAAAGCAAATGAATCGGTCTTTGAAGTCTAACCCTAGGCTTCAGATTGTTACAGTGCTAAACAGAGATTCCAGCTGTGGCAAGCTTTTAGTGAATACATTTTCTTTAAATTGAGCTTCCAGTAAACTGTAACAAGAATAGTTTCATTTACCAATGATTAGGACAAAATTATGACTTTTTATTGCTTGTATGCATAGCATTGTTTTATTAGAAACATTGTTTTGTTGAAAGAAGCCAGGTCATTTTGATACCACCATTCCAGTAGTGCTGCAGTCTGTCTTGCTGTGCATAGTAGTGAGCTGAAGAGGTTAACATGAAAAACAAATTACTGTGCTTTTCTGCAGTCTTCATTAATGATGTACTTCACCAGAGAAAGAAAAAGACAACAAATGGGAATGGAACCAGCTTTGCAGGCTGAATTGGTATTCTGCTGTGCACAGTGTGTTTTACTTACTGGCAGCAAGATGACTTGTTTTTTCCAATTTTTGATGGTAAAGGGTCAGGAAACAGTATTAACTAAGGCAAGCAATTAGAAAGAATTAAATTGAAAACTTTTCTCTGCCCAGCAGAAGTCAACTTTGAAACCAACTTATATTGGTTAAAAGTGATTTATCATTTCACTCTTAAGTGATTTCCTCCACTCTCCCTGGCACACCCCCCCACACCCCCCCCCAAGATAAACCCAAAGTACCACACTTATAAGATACAATTTAATCCTCAGACTTCTTGCTTTTCATTAAAGTAGGAAGATATTTCTCAAAGCAGATTTGGGAATCTTTCAGCTGTTGGTTTCATACATGAAATAAAACGAAGTTTTTAAGGAATGGGTTTAGATATGCAGGGCGTGATGAAATTACAGAATCACAGAATGTTAGGAGTGGTGGAGTCGGCGTCCCTGGAGGTGTTCAAGGCGGGTTTGGACATGGCACTTGGTGCCATGGTCTAGTCTTGAGGTCTGTGTTAATGGGTTGGACTTGATGATCTTTGAGGTCTCTTCCAACCTTGGTGATACTGTGATGACTGTTCAACATAAATATATAATGAATGTCATACTGTTTTTCACTTCATAAAACCCTTTATATACTGTTTTTCTTTTTGATCATATTTGTGATGATTTGGGAGATACCCTCCCCTCCGGCTATGAAAATCACCCAGACTAGACTCAATCGGCTGAAAGTTAAGGACTGAAGCTCTCTTTATAGCTCAGCACAGTGTACAAGCAGAGATATGCACAATAGACAGGAATTGTTACAGGAATATACAAGTTAAAGGTAATACAGCAACACAACTCCCCTCCCAGAAATCAGAGTCCCCAGGAGGGGCTCCCAACCACCCTTCCACCTTCCTTCCACCCTTCTACCTTACCCCAGAGTCTGCCTTACATGCAAGGTGAGTTTGGAGGATTGGCCAGGGAGCTTAGAAGCAGAGTGATTAGTTGGGTAACACTGCCACAGCCCAGGGAGCAAACACACTGACTCCAACAGAGAGAGAGACTCTCTGTGCTATGTTTGTGTCCTTGTTTTTATGCATCTCAACAAGCCTATGAGTGAAGCAGACATCACCATTGTTTTCTTTTCATGGCCTACAATTATTTTCATTAAAATATTCCAATTAGCTTCAAAGCAGCACAATATTGTAACTACACACTGTAGTACCTGCAAATACCTACATACTCACTTTGTAATCTACTAGTTTGAAGTTAAACAAATATTTGCATTCAGAAAGAAATGTGAAGCATTCCTCTCAAGTAACAGGAGTTATTTGCCTTTTATTTTGTACCCTTTTGTGTGATTTGTGTAGAAACAAAGTAAATCTTTCTTCATGGATATCTCTTATGATGCCTGTATGCACATGTGTCATACTGCACATATAATGCATTTCTATGTAGTTTTCATTCAATTTTTTTGTTCTCTGTCATTTTGACACACTGAAACAGACCTTGGTTTCTCTGTCTCCTCTTCCTACTTCCTGCTCTCCCTTCCTCAATGCTGTAATTTTGTACTTCAAGAATATCAATGAGAGTGTAGTCCTTAAACTTCAAATTAAAGTAAAAGTACTTGTTTATGTAAGTCATTGCATAGAATTATCTCTCAGTATGATTTTAGGGTAAATTCATTATTATTAATGAAATATTTAGATACACTTAGATAGGAGGACATGCAAAATTCAAAACCAATGACTTAGACACCTATTAATAGTCTCTTACCTTGCAGTGTCTTTGTGGACTTTTCTGAAGATAACACTTCTAAATGCTAAATTCTAACGTACTTATCATGGTAGGACACAGAAAACAAGAATTACAGATCTTCATTAGACAAAGAGAAAAAGAATTACAGATCTTCATTAGACAAAGAGAAAAAGAATTACAGATCTCCGTTAGGCTTTTTATCTTATTTAAACTTTTTAAACAAAGTGTTTATTTGTAGGGCTTTTATATATTAAGATTGCACAGTGAATTACTTCATCTTGGGCATTGAAAGAGCATTCAAATGAAAATGAGTCAGTTTTTGTGAGAAATAAGAGGAAATAGGTCTCTTTAGTATCTATTTTGCAGGGGTGAAAAAAAAAATAACCAACAAAAAACCACAAAACAAGAACAGGAAAAAGCAAAGAAAGAAAGAAACAAAACCACAAAAAACCCCAAACCAAACCAAAAATCAAACCCACTTGCTGCTAGTATAAGTCTGCAGATTGTGTTTCCATGTATGTCTTCTTTGTAGAGACGTTTTTGGCTGCATCATGCAATTCTAATCTTTTGGGTTGTTTGAGTATCTTAACAGTGATTACTAGAGATGTTTCTATTGATTAATATAGAAAAAAAAATTCCTTCTCTCACCTCTCCCCTGACACAAGTATTTGACAGTTCTTTGAGAAAAAGCCTTAAACTCAGAAATAAGTAAGGATCTTAATCTTCTAACTTCTGTTTTATCACTAGGTATAAACTCTTAAGTGATTTCATATAAATAAAGCATTGTAGGTATCACCTCCTGGGTAAGCTCCATTGTGCTACCACCTCACAGCAGACCTTACTGCTATTAATGAACACCTGGCTAACTTTGTTCAGTGTTTATGCTTTGTATTAACATTCACTGTTACTTAATAAAGAGTTCCTAAGCACCTTCCAGACACAAATATATAGAGGTAAAGAGATTGAAAAATTCTAATTTGTCAACACTAGTTTCTATTTAAGTGATTTCCACCTGTTAAAAATTAGAAAGAAGTAGTAAAATATATTCAAGAGAGTCCTTTTGGAGTATTACATCTTTCAATTAACTCTGAGATTTGTTGCAACTTACAAGTATAGAATCATAGAATCATAGAATGGTAAGTTTGGAAGGGACCTCAAGGATCATCTAGTTCCAACCCCCTGCCATAGGCAGGGACACCTCCCACTAGCACAGGTGACTCAAGGCCTCTTCCAACCTGGCCTTCAACACCTCCAGG
>VWZE01004263.1:15074-49619 GCA_013396675.1 Eubucco bourcierii
CTTGTCAACAGTCCCTCCCCAGCCTTCCTGTAGGCCCCCTTCAGATACTGGAGGGCTACTATAAGGTGACCTGCAAGTTTTCTCTTCTGCAGGATACAGAACCCCAACTCTCTCAGTCTGTCCTCATAGCGTAGCTGCTCCAGCCCTCTGATCATCCTCGTGGCCCTCTTCTGGACCTGCTCCAACACTTGCGTGTCCTTCCTGTGCTGAGGGCTCCAGAACTGCACACAGTATAATTTTTATAATTATTATTATAATTTATTTTCTTTTAGTGTCCCATATTAAGGAGTTTCCTATTATATTGCATTTGTTAATTAAGCCAACTGACTGATTTCTAATAACAAGCTACATCTTTTAGCTAGATGTTACCCTCTCTGTGAACGCTTAAACAATTAAAATAGGAAAAGTACTCTAAGGTTCAAGAGAGAATGCTGGACTCAAATTTCCTAGATTTGACTCTGTTTCCCTTGAGACCCCTAATGACTGTTCTCAGAAGCTTAATCCATATTTCTTTTTCTGTGTTGCTGTATTTAAAAAAAAAAAAATTAAAAATCACCTTGCAGAGTCCACACAGACATGCAATTTAAACTTGGGATTATACTTTTCTTATCCAACATTTTTGACTGTAATAGAATTATCTGCTGAGTGCTTTTCTGAGAAAATTAAATTCTGGGAAGTCTTCCAGTTCTTGTCACCTTTTACTTGTGGTGGCTACCACTGTTGGGAAGAAGATAATATTACTAATTTTGTACCAGTCTTGGCAAGCTTCCATTAGTTCTAATGTAGTCATGATATTCTTGTGGCTCTTTAAGCTGTTTTTTCATTACTCAACTGTCTTTAGTCCTTCCCCTCCAGCTTTGTTCTCATTATTTCTTTCACATCTTTCTTTCACATTTCTGTGTTTCAAATTCTCCAGCATCCTCTCTTTCTGTTTTCATTTTACAGTAGGCTGGATGTTTCTAATCTAGTGTGAACCTTAGCTCGGAGGATCACTATACAGGAAGGATATGGTGGGTTTGAATTGCCTACTTTGCATGCTCAGGAGATATCAGAATCTCTGGACCATCAGGGAAGTTCAGCAGTGCTTGAAAGACCACTGCATTTTGCCTTTCAAATTGAGAACACGCACACACACACACACACACACGCACACACAAAACTTTATTTATTTTAATTGTATTTATTCCAATATGGGATCAAATTTACAAGCAAGTTGCAAATTTAGTCTTGATTTTTGTCACCTCTGTTTTAGTGCACCTTTAGGTGCAGATTATAGCTATTATGATATTCAAGCTGATGACTATGTATATTAAACAGTTTCATTCAAAACAGTCTCAGAAGAAATCCTGCACATGAAAATTTACATGATTTCAACAAACATATTTACTCATTGCAGAAGTAAATAATTTCCAGATTACTTTAAATCAAGATGTGAAGATACACTTTTTGGTGTTTTCTTTGATGAACTAGCTATATGATGCATGTTTTCATTCATGAGGCACAGAGGCAGATAAAATTAGCAAAGTAATTTCTCTGCTATATGTTCATTACAAACAGTAATTCCTGCTTGTGGCTAGGCATTCTTGTTTTCCAGAAGTTTGCACAGGAGAGAATCATAGAATCACAGATTTTTTTCTGTTGGAAAAGACATTTAAATCATTGAGTCCAACCACTATCTAGCTTTGCCAAGTGTGCTGCTGATGCATGTCCCTTCGTACTGCATCTGTGGGTCTTTTAAACAACTTCAGGGATGGGGATTCAGCCACCTCTGTGGGGAGTCTGGTCCAGTGTTCAATAATCCTTTCAGTGAAGAAGTTTCTTTTAATATCCAATCTAACCCTCTCCTGGTGCAGCTTGAGGCCTTTTATTCTCATCCTACCACTTTGTGCTGGTTTCAGGATAATTAGAATATTTTAATAGAGAAAATTACACTATAGGCTGTGAAAAGAAAACATGGTGATGTCTACTTCACTCATAGACTTGCTGAAAATTGTTTTGGGAAAAGAACATAAACGTGGATAAGACATTCTCTGTCTCTCTCTCTCTGGGGACACACCACAGCATCTGGGGAGGTCTAGCAGCTTCTGGCTCTGGCTCCTCTGCTGATTAATCCTCACTAACCACTTTCCTTCGAACCCCTCTGGCCGATCCTCCTAATTCAACTTGCACGCAAGGCAAACCTTGGGGTAAGGTACAGGGGTGGGGAGAAGGTGGAAGGGTGGTTGGGAGCCCCTCCTGGGGTCTCTGATTTCTGGGAGGGCTATTGTGTTTCTGTATTACCTTTAACTTGCCTATTTCTGTAACTATTCCTGTCTATAGTGTATATCTCTGCTTGTCTATTGTGCTGATCTGTAAATAGAGCTTCAGTCCTTAACTTCCAGCGGACTGAGTTCTAGTCTGGGTCATTTTACAAAGTGTGGGAGGCAGGGAACTCCCAAACCATCACTTGTTGCTTGGGAAAGGAGTCCAACACCCACTTCACTAAAACTTCCTTTCAGCTAGTTGTGGAAAGCAATGAGGTATCCCTCAGCCTCCTCTTCAGCAGACTAAACAATCTATGTTCCCTCCACTGCTTCTTGTAACGCTTGTTCTCTAGACCCTTCAACTGCTTTGCTGCCCATCTTTGGACCAGCTCCAGCATCTCAATGTCTTTCTTATAGCAAGGGTTCCAAAACTGAACACAGTACTCAAGATGTGGCCTCACCATGCTGAGCATGGGGGGGACCATCACTTCTCTACTACTGCTGGTCACAGTATTCCTGAAACAGGCCATGATACTGTTGGCCTTCTTGGCTACTTGAACAGCTGCTAGCTCATGTTCAGACAGCTGTCAACCAGCACTACAGGTCCTTTTCTGATGGACAGGTTTTCATCCACTCTCCCTCAGGCCTGCAGCATTGTGTGAAGTTTGTTTTGACTGAAATGCAGGACTTGGCCTTGTTGTATCTCATACACCTGGACTCAAACCGTCAATCCGGCTCGCCCAAATCTCTTTGCAGAATCTTCCTACCCTCAAAGCAGATCAATGCTCCCGCCCAGTTTAGTGTCATCTGCAATTTTAGTGAGGCTGCATTCAATTCCCTCATCCAGATCATTGGTAAAGATACTGAAAAATACTGACCTCAGTACTGAGCCCTGGGGAACACCACTTGCAGCTGGCAGTCAGCTGGTCTGAAGTCCATTCACCACCGCTCTTTGGGCCCAATCATCAAGGAAGTTTTACCCAGCAAACTGCCTATCCATCCAAGCCATGAGCAGCCAGTTTCTCCAAGAGAATGCTGGAGTCCAGGCAAACAACATCCTCAGCCTTTTCCTCATCTACTGTATGGGTCACCTTGTCATAGAAGGAAATCAGGTTTGTCAGGCAGGACCTACCTTTTTTGTACCCGTGCTCACTGGGCCTGATTGCTGAAGTTGTCCTGCATGTGATGTGTAGTAGCACTCAGGATGATTTACTCCATGACCTTCTTTGGTGCTGAAGCTCTGTCTCCTTAAAGTTATCAGCAACTCACTCATCTTCTCAAACTACTTCTGTTTCACTTCTCAAACTTGTCACCATGTTGAGCACTCTCTTAGTATATAGAGATATCTTCACTTCACTTTAATTATTACCCTAAGTGGAGCATGTGTCTCCAGATGGAGGTGACAAAAAAAAAAAAAAAACAACCCAGAAAATAATGTAGACAAAAAAATGCATTATTATGTTGCCTTTTTGTTTGTTTGTTTGTTTGTTTTTTTGTCACGGAATACAGATCTGCCAAAATGAAATACAAGTTATTTTCTAATCTTAGAATATGCAAAGAACCTCCTGCAGATAATCTCACAAATAAAGGTGATTCATGCAATTTTATTTTGTTACACCCTTAGGAAAAAGCACTGTACAAGGATCCTTCTGGAAGGAAAAGTACAGTACTGCTTAATGAGACTTTTGAACACAGACACAACATTAAAATAAAGTAAAAAGGTTGTTAACATTCCCTATTTTACTTCAGAGGTGGAATAATGTTACCCTTTAAACCATGATCAAATGCACATTTTCTACTTGACAGCTGGAGACATCACATTGTGTAGATTGGTGAGGTGCATTTGGGAATGATTTGTCTGAAGGTAGTAGTCAAATTTGTCACAGCCGACGGAGGTTTATAGCTGGAGAAGAAAGAAAATGAGCGACAGCATCAACTGCATGGTGAGCAGGCAGGCAGATGAGGTAGATGGAAGGGATTACTCAACAGCATGATGCAAGGGTGATTGCAAAGCATGAGGAGAGCTGGGGCTAGCAAAGAATCATAGCTGAGGAAGTTAGAAGAGGAAGAAACAAACACAAGTGGTGGTAAAATTGGTACATCATGAAAAGGTGTTGCAAAAAAAGAGCAGATGAAAAGTGGAAGCGATCACTGGAAGTTCTGAAATGCTCAACACAATTTCCTGAGGTATTTATAGTAACAAATGTTTCAACATTCTGGAATTAGATTGCAGTGCTTGTTTGTGGAACTGAATTACATCATATAATTCTGGTTTGGTTCCATGTTTCTGTACAATTTCAAATAAGGATTAAGTGGGTAGAAAAGATCTGTGGTCTTGACCAGCAGAACAGATAAAGCTCTATTTTATCTGATTTACCTGATTGTCTTGAAATCTAAATTATTTTCTCCTTCAGAGCCCACCAGGGTTCTCAGTAGCCCTCATATTTGTGGATTTTGTCCCCATTGAGGGATATATACTGTAGCCCCTTTCAGATCCTGGAAGGCTACTCTAAGGTCTCCTGGAAGCCTTCTCTTCTCCAGGCTGTAGAGCCACAACTCTCTCAGCCTGTCCTCATAGCAGAGCTGCTGCAGCCCTCTCAGCATCTTCGTGGCCTCCTCTGGACCTGCTCCAACAGTTCCATGTCCTTCTTGTGCTGAGGGCTCCAGAAATGCACACAGCACTCCAGGTGGGGTCTGAGGAGAGCAGAGCAAAGGGGCAGAATCCCCTCCCTTGCCCTGCTGCCCACACTGCTCTTGCTGCGGCCCAGCACTCCTTTGCTGTCTGGGCTGCACTCACACTGCAGGCTCATGTTGAGCTTTTCATCAACCCAGACCCCGTGATCTCTGGAGGTCCCTTCCAACCTCTAAAGTTCTGTGATTCTGTGAAAATACTAGGTTACAATGTGTAAGTTAGAATACAGTTTTGCTGCAGATTAAAACTTATGACTGACACTATGTCAGAGTTGCTTTGGTTGCTGTTTTTGCATATAATATAGCTAAATTAGGTTATGCAGTTACTGACTTAGTGAATAGTATGAAGATAAAGATAATCATGGATGCTTCTGCAAAACTTTAATGTTTGCACCAAATGCAAGCTGTTTATAAATTCAGCAAAAATGATTTAATACATAATGAATTTGCTGTAATTAACTGGCTACTAGCCACTGATGAAAGCAAGAGATCTCATTGTTTACAATGTTTCATTTTTTATTTGATGTGAGTTAATAACTTTAATGAACAAGCATTTTATACATATATTTAGAACTCAAAATCCTTCTTTTATTTTTGTTGCTTGACAGCTTAATGGGGGATTCATAATGTTTCTTTCTTTCTGCAAGAAAGCAGCTGCTGTGCTGGTACTTCTTTCCCTACACTTCCAAGATGTGGAATTTTTCAAGTCTTGTGTGTAACATTTTTGATATAATTATATCCTTTACTGCCTGAGCAAGTTCTCTCTTGAGGGCTAACTTTATTCAGGACTCTAATTGGCATTAAAGGAACTGAATTAGTTAAATGGTCAAATGAATTGTCACATACTCTTGATATAGTCTGTTTACTGGCACCAAAAAACGATGCTGGCAAACAAGGTCCTGATGATAAAGCATGAAATAGGAAAGTATGGAAATATAATTATCCATTTGTGACTCTGAACTGGCTGTTGTTGTCTGTGGAGCAGGAGATCATTGCATGTACATTATCATTTGTCTTGGAGTGTTTTCTGGAAGCTACAGTCATGAAATTGCAAAAGTGCTTCAATGATCAAAGCTTTCAAGGCAGCAAAAATCAGATTATGTTTACTATTGGACAAGATAAAGAACTGTCCTTACCAACTGAGAAACTGAAATATTTCTGAACTTAAAATTATAAAATTGTAGAATTGTAGGGGTCAGAAGTGACCTCTGGAGGTCATCTCTGGATGCCTCTGCAGTCCAACTCTGCTGCTAACAGAGATGTGCCCAGAGTAGATTGCACAGGAACATATATGGGTGGGTTTTGAAAGTTTCCAGAGACAGAGACTCCATAATCTCTCTGGGCAGCCTGTTCTAGTGCTCTATCATGCTCTAAGTTGAGAACTTTCTCCATAAGTTCAAGTGAAACCTCCTGTGTTCCAGTTTGTAACTGTTGCTCCTTGGCCTGTCACTGACCACCACTGTCCAGCCCTGTTCTCATGCCCTCCGCCCTTCAGAAATGTATATGCATTTTTAAGATCCTCATCAGACTTTTCTGGGCTAATGAGCACACCTTTGGGTCTCTCAGCCTCTCTTTTTTCCCTAATCATCCTTGTGACACTTTGCTGGACTCTCTCCATTAGTTCCCTGTCATCTGACAATGGATGGCATGAAGATATTCCTTGCAAGTAGCTGTCATCTCCTGTACCAGCTATCACTGTCTGTTGTTTAAGTAGATGCTTCAGCAGCAGTGGTTTCTAATCTGCCCACTATTTTCTTGTGGCACTTTCTACAGCTACAGCAAGACTAAGCAGAATTGAACTGTTCCTTTGTTCTGCCTCTTGTTGCAGCCTCTGATTCAAATGTCTGGGGTAATGTCTGCCTGCCTTCCATTGTTACTAAAGAATCTCTCCTGTGGGAGATCTTTCTTTGATTGTACAGTACCTTCTCAAGGCAAGCAACATGCAAACTAAACCCCCTCCTACTTTTGTTTCAAACCTCTAAGTTACTAACAAGGTATTGCTCAGCAAGTGGTCTTGTCCAGACATGTTACTCTAGGATAAAATATTCTCTGCAGTATGCTTCCTATCGTTTTGTATTTCTACAACATTTCCTAAAAGGAAAATGAGACTTCAGTAGCAGGGAAAACAAAACAAAACAAAACAACAAAAACCACCCCCAAAACAACAAAAAAACAACAACACTTTGATGCAGCAAAGTCTACAGGTGTTTGTTTTAATTATGTGGTGTCATGGACAAATGAATATAGTCCTAATGAAATTCAAGCATCCAAAATATGAGGTCAGCCTCACGTTAAATTTCAATTATGCTAATGCTGTTTTCAGTACCTCTGTTAGAGCTCTAGAATGCATTTTCAGAAATCCCAATTCAAGAAGGTTGAAGAAAACATAGGCAGGGCTGTGACAAAATCTTTGTGACCCTTTTCTGACAAACTCTTCGCAGAGTGCCTATAAAGAAGCCCCATTCTAGCCTAACTGGTCATGGAGATCTGACATTAAGAGAGCAAATCATAGGCTACACTTGTCAGTTCCAGTATCAAGAGATTGTTTTCCTAACACCCATCTAAGTTCTTCCTGTTTTGTCTAAATTAAAATCAATTAATTTCCTTAAACGTGCAAAAAAATCAGAATGTAAAAATACTCTAGAAGTCTGAGATTTTGCTTTAGCTTCAGATCGATAAAGCAGTGACCTTGAAAGGAAATAAATCTGCCTAATCTTTTCTCAGTATTCCTGAAATATGTGAGGAAATAAAATGGCTGTCACAGTTACAAGATTCTACCAGAGATATTAAATGCACATATAAAACTAGAAAGGACATTTTGCTGCTTTGCTTTACTCTCTTTTTGAGAGAATAAGAGGACTGGTTTTAACCTTGTTCTGCTCTGCAGAATGGTTCAATGTTGAATCGTACTGATCATTTCAGTTCTTTTACTCTGATAATCTTGCCTGTATAAAAGGGTATTCAAAACAAAACAAAACAACAGAAGCAGTAGTATTTAAACAGTCTAAATATTAAGTTTTTACACTTATGTACATTTGAAATGATTAACGTTACTTGCCTGTGGATCTCTGCCTAATGGGATGAATACAGAGTAAGTTAGGATGTGAATTTAAAGTGCAAGAGCTCATCTGCTTTTACAAAGTGGATTAACCCAACCAGATAAGGTACTTCTGACTCATAGTAAGAGCTCTGAGTCATAAACTCTACTGATTCCTGCTGGGCAGCAGAAGACGATCTGGCTGGTGTTCATTCTCCTTGTCTCTGCTGGAAAGTTCTGCCTTGGGAGTAAGGAGCTACAGATGTTAATGCATTAACATAAACCAAAGGACATTTCAGTTTATTTTAATATGTGAGATGACAAGCTGGGGTCCCTGAGAAATCTGATTCACAATCCCTGCAGGATATACCTGCAGCAGTTGAAGAAATTAAGTCCCACAAACTGATGGTTTATTTTAATTGTCGAACTGGGGAGTAGGAGGGTGACAGTAACCTCTTCAGCTGCTGCAAGTTAATCAGCCAAGGATCATGAATGAGAGCCATAGAGATGAGACTTAGCAAAGTGGGATTAATTTACATTCTTGTTTATTCTGCCCTGACTTCCTGTTTCACTTAAGTCTCCCAACAGTCATAACACCATTGAGTTGACTTGGCCCAGCTCCACAGCACAGAGCTACTGTCTCAGGAGGCAGTAGTCTCCTCATGAAGTAAAACTTGTTAGCCTTTCACCTATGCCACATCCCAGTCCTGCAGGAGCTGTGGACACAGCTTGCAGCAACTTCAGTCAAAGGGGAGCAGGCACATAGTGTGATGTGGACAGTGTGTGGACTCCATAGCTTTGAATGCTCTAGGTTCTCATGGAGGGACTGTGGATTTGATGGCTAATTAACTGAGTAAAGAGCTACTTTATACTCACAGAGCTGGATAAGAAGTGCTTCATAAAAGCACTTTGAGAATAGTGAAAAATTATCTTTTATCATACAACCAGCTAAGCCTACAAAGTGGTTCTCTTTTACTGTGTCCACTCATGCTGAAGTGTCTTTGAATGATATTTATACAAGGGGAAAGCTTTGCTTTCTCAACATAGGCTTAACAAGTAAGAGGTTTTTTGTTGTTCTTGTTTGGTGGTTTTGTTTGGATTTTTTTATTTGTTTGGTTTGGAGTTTTGGTGGGTTGGGGTTTTTTTTTGTTTGTTCTGTTTTTTTAGTTGGTTTTTTACATTGTATAAAGAGAATGTGAAGACTTCTGTGTGGTAAATTTCATGTCATACGATTCTGAGTTTGAGTTTCTTTTCTGTATCATATGATTTAATTTTTTTTTTTTCCCCTGCACATCAGTAGCTGAATTCTTGACATGGCATTAAGGAAATGTCAAAGTAGACATCTATTCTTAGTTTATAAGTCATTATTTAACAACTTCCAAGGTTTGATAACTACAGAGAAATGAAGCAGAAACACCTAGGTACTGGTTTTGTCTTTTGCTTTCTATCTGCTCCATTAAATTCCACTGGTGTTGAAGATGGCTGAATCTTTCAAAATTCCATGAGCTTTCAGTCCTAAAGGACAGCTTTATTTCATTTGCCACACCTTTTTCCTTCTAAAATTTTTGTGTCATTATACTGTTACCACAATCATAAGAAGAACTGATTAAAATTAAATCAGTTGAAGTTTATCCTTTCCATATGTCTGCACTGAGAGATAATGCTATGGTAATATGTCAGCGATGAATTTGTGGGCACTTGCTATCAATGGATTTCCAATATAAGAGTGAGTTACCCTTTTTTGAAGACTAATAATCAGTCACAAAATTGATGACACCAAAATATACTTTTACTTAACTAAAAATAATTAGAGCAATTTGTACATTGCTAGCAGGGGATAAATTTAGTTTCAAAATGAAGAATATATACATCAGTAGAAAGTTTCAGAAATATCTGTTACATCAGTTACATCAGTTACATTTGTTACATCTGTTACATCACTGAAACATCAGTGGAAGTCAAGATGACCATCTGAAAATGGAGAACACTTCTGTATTGCTGTAGCCAGTCTAAGAGGGTGACTATTCAGTGAAGAATTCAGTAGTTTTGTCACACAATGCATCTGGGAAAATAGCTAGTCTCAGCTTGATGCTAATGCAGTCTTCTCATGGATATACAGCAGTTGTTTTTTAACCTTTGAAATCTGGAAGAGCTTTTTAATCTTCCTTGATCAGTGTGTGATCTAGCCTTATTTTGTCCTGGTCTTCATGGGAAGGGCAGTATGTAAATCATAGAATCATAGAATGGTAAGGTTGGAAAGGACCTCGAAGATCATCCAGTTCCAACCCCCTGCCATAGGCAGGGACACCTCCCACTAGGACAGGTCACTCAAGGCCTCGTCCAACCTGGCCTGGAACACCACCAGAGAGGGAGCAGCTTGGGCAAATGGACTAGGAAAAGCAGAAGGTTCACTCCAGTAAAGTCATTTGAGTAGATAATTACCTAACCTCATCCAGCTGAGGATGCTCCATGGAAGATTAACCCTCAGCTGATGAAAAGTCAGCAGAGCTGGCAAACAGTTTTAGCCTGAACCTTGGGGTAAGCCCTCAATGGTGTGGTTTAGTTTGAGTACTTTGATTCTACTGGTTTCTGCTTTTAGGTAACTCCAACGAATCTCTGCACTGCAACGTAAAAACATAAACCAGGCAAGTAACAATCCTAGGCCCTGGGGCTAATGGCACAGACAGGGCTATCTTTATAATAATGGTTCATAATAGTTCCCTCTTGGGGTACAATGGCCATGGTCAAGTCACTTCTCTCTGGGCCTTCTTCACCCCTTATAGTGTCTTGAACTCAGGTGTAACTTTTTTACTTGATTAAGTTGAAACTGCATACAATGTTGGGGCTCTTTTGCACTGACCAACTTGTTATATAACCATGAAAGTGTGTGTTGCTCTGTGCTGTGGCTGGGGTATGCCTGAGGAACCAAAATATACCAGGATAGTATTGAGAGACTGTCTTGGGTGATGAGAAGCAACTGTGTTTAATGCCATCTATACTGTGTCTTGATACAGGAGTAAATGATCTCCAAAAGTGGACAGAGGTTTTCTTTTGGGAAGAGCTAATTTGTTCACTGCAAAAGAGTCTAGGATCAAAGCAGCAAGCAATGTGGATGATCAGAGATGATTCAGTGCTCAATGTTGCTTCTAGATATCTTTTATGTTTGCCATGGATGTACTTCTGGGGACATTTACAGGCAAATTTACTGTATAAAGGAACCCAAAGGTTGACAAAAACTATTGATAAAAGAGTTAAGACTAGTTTGAAAGTCTGGGAAGTGTCTCCCTGTCATGGAGGCAGGGAATTAATGTGGCTGAGTCAGGAATTATAAAAATAGAATTATTTTATTTTCCTGAATCCCTGCCCCCAAACTATATACAAAACTAGTTTAGATTTATTTACAAGTTCTACTTCAGTTGGGTTCTTCAACAGGATCTTATGAACAAATTTAGAGATGCCACAACAAGCTCCTGGCTTGGACAGATTCACTCTAATACAGGTCAAGAACTGGCTGGAGGGCCAGGCCCAGAGAGTGGTGGTGAATGGTGCCACATCCAGTTGGCAGCTGTCACCAGTGGTGTCCCCCAGGGATCAGTGCTGGGGCCAGTCCTGTTCAATACCTTAATTGATGATCTGGACGAGGGGATTGAGTCCAGCATCAGCAAGTTTGCAGATGACACAAAGTTAGGAGCAGGAGTGGATCTATTAGAGGGCTCTGCAGAGGGACCTGGGCAAGCTGGATGGGTGGGCAGAGGCCAATGGGATGAGATTTAACAAAGCTAAGTGCAGGGTTCTACACTTTGGCCACAACAGCCCCAAGCAGTGCTACAGGCTGGGGACAGAGTGGCTGGAGAGCAGCCAGGCAGAGAGGGACCTGGAGGTGCTAGTAGAAAGTAGCTGAAGATGAGGCAGCAGTGTGCCCAGGTGGGCAGGAGAGCCAATGGCATCCTGGCCTGGATCAGGAGCAGTGTGGCCAGCAGGACCAGGGAGGTTATTCTGCCCCTGTACTCGGCACTGCTCAGGCCACACCTTGAGTGCTGTGTCCAGTTCTGGGTCCCTCAATTCAAGAGAGATGTTCAGGTACTGGAAGGTGTCTAGAGAAGGGCAGCAAGGCTGGTGAGGGACCTGGAGCACAGCCCTGTGAGGAGAGGCTGAGGGAGCTGGGAGTATGCAGCCTGCAGAAGAGGAGGCTCAGGGCAGACCTCATGACTGTCTACAGCTACCTGAAAGGAGGTTGTAGCCGGGTGGGGGTTGATCTTTCCTGACAGGCACCCAGCAACAGAACAAGGGGACAATCTCAAGTTGTGCCAGGGGAGGTCTAGGCTGGATGTTAGGAGGAAGTTCCTGCCAGAGAGAGTGATTGGCATTGGAATGGGCTGCCCTGGGATGTGGTGGAGTTGCTGTCCCTGGAGGTGTTCAAGAAAAGCCTGGATGGGGCACTTAGTGCCATGGTCTAGTTGATTGGCTAGGGTCGGGGGATAGGTTGGACTGGGGGAGCTTGGAGGTCTCTTCCAACCTGCTTGATTCTATGATTCTGTGATTGTATGAAAAGTGTGGAGAACCATCCAAAGGCAGGGATGGTGCAAAACTGAGAGCCATGTAAAAAGGAGCCATCTGAAAACAGGAACCTGTCCTGTTGGGCACTCTGTCAAGGCAGGAACTCTTCTAAGGCAGCACATGGCACCTCCTCCCTTGCTGTATTTATGCTTTTCTAGACAAGTGCCCATTTGCCATTTACCCTGAGCACACAGACCCAGCCAGGCACCAGCCTGATTCTCAGCGTGGGCTGCCACAAAGCTCAGCACACCTGTTGGGAAAGGCCTTTGGCTGTTTCCCCTTCATGTTTGCAGGCTGTTGGGGGTGGTGGGGGGAAGCAGTTTTAGCACTGCCTTCTCCTTATTCAAACCCAGGAGGGTTGGGGGGGAGAAGGAAGGAATTTGGAGTGCTCCAGAACCCTGTGGCTGTCTTATTTCTTCTCATTTTAAGGGAAACAACAAATAGTTTGTCACTAAATATGTATCTTATATAATACAGGTGTTATTTCACAAATTTTGCCCTTTATAAACAGGCAACCACACAACTTTCTCACTGAGTCGTTCTCACAGACTTCACCTTTAAAATGAGGAGTACGGTATGGAGCAAGTAGTAAACCCAGAGATGCATTGTTCTGAGAAGGAAGGAGAGGTGTGAGATGCATGTTAAGATGAGCACAAGTAATATTTCTTTTTGGGGGGTGAGAAGAGTACTAAGAGGTGGTATTTGCAGATAGTATTCTAACTATAAGTTCAAGAACTGTCTCCAGTTTTAATTTCTTCAGGTTGATTTCTCCAGCCCTGGAGATACTATAAATCATCTTTCTGTAGTTTTGTAAATCTATACCCTCACTGCCTTTACTTTAATTTTTCACATTTAATTTCATATCAGCTGGGACATATTAGGAAGACCTAAACCTTTACTTTGGAAAGGGAGGCTAGGATCAGAATGAAAAAACTGGAACTTTTAAATCTCAGTTTGATCTAGTAAAAAACTTTAATTGAAGTTTTTGGTTCAGTTGCAGATGAAACAGTATTAAGTAGAGACTTTCTTAAAGCTGTAGTTTCAAAATTACTTCAGAGTTTCTTTTTTGTTCAGGATTTAGTTGTTCCTTATGAATTTTATCTGTCTGGCTTTCTAAGTGGCAGAATTGGAACCACTAAGGAAACACTCTAGAATGGTGTAGTAAAATATAAATGACTGAATAATTTGCAAGAGTTATTTTTCTAATAGAAATATATAAGGAAAATGGAATATAACTGAATTTGGTGTTGTAAAATATAAATGACTGAATAATTTGTAAGAATTATTTTTGTAATAGCAATATATCACAGTATCACCAAGGTTGGAAGAGACCTCAAAGATCATCAAGTCCAACCCCATACCACAGACCTCAAGACTAGACCATGGCACCAAGTGCCACGTCCAAACCCGCCTTGAACACCTCCAGGGACGCTGACTCCACCACCTCCCTGGGCAGCCCATTCCAGCACTCAATGACTCTCTCAGGCAAGAACTTTCTCCTCACCTCCAGCCTAAACTTCCCCTGGCACAGCTTGAGACTGTGTTCTCTTGTTCTGGTGCTGCTTGCCTGAGAGAAGAAAGCAACCTCCTGCTGGCTACAAGCACCCTTCAGGTAGTTGTAGACAGCAAGAAGGTCTCCCCTGAGCCTCCTCTTCTCCAGGCTAAACAATCCCAGCTCCCTCAACCTCTTCCTCATGGGACCTGTGCTCGAGGCCTCTCCCCAGCCTCGTTGCCCTTCTCTGGACATGCTCAAGCACCTCAATGTCCTTCTTCAATTGAGGGGCCCAGAACTGGACACAGGACTCAAGGTGTGGCCTAAGCAGTGCAGAGTCCAGGGGGAGAATGACCTCCCTGCTCCATATAAGGAAAGTGGGGAATAACTGAATTTCAACCAAGCAATGAATGTATTTGAACAGGATAATCAAACTGTAAACAATGTAAACATCGGCAATGCTTGCTGCTGAAGTTTCAGAGACAGTGGATAAAACAGACAATGCATTTTTTTTAAACCATGCTTTACCTGGGATCCAGCCAAAATGAAACAAAAGGAATGGAAGGAAGAATAGGGTGTCTCTTATGGTATGTACTTGCATAATGAAAATGCTTCAAAACAAAAAACAGTCTTCTGATTTGTCCATTTGTAAGGATATGGCTATCATTTTTCCAGTTCCTTGAACTTTTTCAGAATAATCCATAAGAGCTCATTAGATTTCATGCTAGATCTTTCTGACAGTAAACTTGTATTGGTTATTGATGTGTGGAAAGAATTTTGGAATGCTCCTGGTGATTTAAGACATAGGCATTTCCATGTGCACTTTATTAGATCAATTTGGGGAAGACAAATAATTTTAGATCTAACTGAAGTGATTAACTTTTCTTTTAGATGGTTTTGGTTGATTTCTTAAAGCAGATATGAAATTATGACAGTAACATGTTTCTGTTTATGACAGAAACATTATTCCTGTTTCAGGAAGCAGGGAAGAAGTTGTTATTGGCCTTTCTAGCTATATAGAGAGTTATGTGGAATGTTTTTAAAATGCAATCTTTAATTTTAGAGGGCAACCTGAGAGGTATAGAAGTATCACTTAAGCAAGAAATAGATTTAATGATGCAAAATTTCTTAGAGTCTTGTGGGGGTTTTGTAGTTTTGTTTATTAGTTTTGGGTTTTTGTAGTTTTATAGTTTTAATGATTATTTCAATTGAAATTTTATAAGTTGGGAAAATACAGATTGCATATAGAAGACAAATAGTAAGCAGTCGCATCTTAATCATGGCCTCTAAGAAGGTGTCGCTGTTCTGTGTTACAGACAGGAATTTTAAACTGGTAAACAGAAAATCTGTCAAATTGAAACCTGGATCTAAAATGATATATACTAATACAATCATTTAGGTTGGAAAATACCTTTAAGATCGTTAAATGAAGTCATAAACCTAACAATGTCAAGTCCGCCACTAAACATGTTGCTAAGAACTTCACTTGAGAAACATCATTGTAGATATACGAAGGTAGATAATCATGTAAGCAGGTAAAGCTTAGCATGACAAATATTTGAGTGGCCTCCTTAACCCAAATAGTATTTTGTGTTTTCAGGTAGTTAATTTGAAACTAGCCTGTAAGAATCAAATCATTAAATTAAGTCATAAACCTAACAATGTCAAGTCCACCACTAAACATGTTGCTAAAAACTTCACTTGAGAAACATCATTGTAGATACACAAAGGTAGATAATCATGTAAGCAGTAAAGCTTAACATGACAAATATTTGAGGGGCCTCCTTAACCCAAATAGTATTTTGTGTTTTCAGGTAGTTAATTTGAAACTAACCTGTAAGAATCAAATTCTGTCTCATCCCAAATGAAAGATGTTGTCATATTGGTTGACAGATTAAGGGCTTGTTGTTTCAGGAAGCAGGGAAGAAGGTAACACTAATTTTTTTAGAGAAATGAGTTTAGCATGGCATCCATTACCTTGGCTAGATGGATAGGCAATTCTGTGTTCATCTGACTTGAGTTACTGCTTTTTGCTGACACTTTGAGCTCCTGCCTGTGTCTCAGTGCAGGGGAGATGCAGAATTTATTCACAAGTAATAAGCCATATGCAACTGGTTCTTCAAGCAATTTTCTTCTGGCATTTAATTTTTAGGAACCTAGGGGACAGTTACCAATGCATAGTTTACCATTAGAAAAGTAGTTTGCCACTTCACACCTCATTTGGTAGACTACCTCATCGTCAGAAACTTTTGCTGCTCTTTAGTTTCATCTTATACACCAAATCCAAACTTCCAACAGGACTTCAGTTCCTTTAAAACCTATAGCTTTGAATTTGTTTCTCTATCATAACATGTTCTAAATAGAACAAAACAAAACAAAACAAAACCAAAACAAAAAAACCCCCACCAACCAACAAAAAAAAAACAAACCACAAACAAACAAACAAACAAACAAAAAGTTTTCTACATCTTAAACAATTTAATTCTAAATGGATAACAGTATTTTCTGTGTGTGAAGTCTCAAAAAATAACAGATGTCACTGTGCTTTATTTTGGTATTAGAGGGATTTATTTAAGTGCCTTTAAGGCTCACGAAGCAGTAGTCCTCATTAAGCCATTCAAAATATCAACCTCTAATATAATGTTGAAAGGCCTTCTTCAGTTTTCTAGTAGGGAAGGGAACCCAGCATCATTACAGGAGAGTCAATAAATCCAGGCTGTGAAGCTTAAGGGTCATCCAGTTTCAGCGTCGAGGGATTTTGACAGTGAATGCCCTTCTGGGAGGTCCCACTTCACTAAATTGACAGAGCTGTAGCACAGATTTCTCTGCAGCACACAACAGAGAAAATGTCTCTCAAGTACCCTTTTCCCAGTCATTTAAAGGTCAAAGCTAACTCCTTTGGTTCCATTTTAATGCCTACAGGTGTATTAAGTATGTTAGGTTACAAAGTTAATGACTGATAAAGTTGATTGTGCATGACAGAAAGAATATAGAGGTTTCTAAAACAAGCTTTAGTTTGTTATCTCTGTTGCTAGTTGCTGTTTTAACCTCTAGTAATTGCACAGTCCAGATTTGATAAAAGATGTGTGGAAGTAAAGTAATGTTTTGCTCTTAAGACTTGAATGTTGAAACAAGGTGGGGAGGGAGGATTAGGGAAAGAGATTCTGCTTACTATCTAACTATGAATAGCCATCGTATTTAGTTGCACAATGTAGAAAGTTTTCTTCTGTTTCATCTGGACTTCGCCATTTTTCTCCTGTGGCTGGATTGCAACAGGGGCACTAAGCATGGTTTTCTTTTGAAGTTTTATTGTAAAGAAAAAAGAAAACCACAAATCCATTTGTTTTAGAATTTGGGGAGAAAGAGGAAAGTATGAGCAAGCTCCAGTGAGACTTCTGGGAGACCTGGGAAGCTCACCTCTGCCAGCCACAGTAGGAAGCTTGGAGCTTAGGACCTGACTTCCACTATTGGAAGGGATTGTGGGATTTTTTTAGCAGGCTGAGACATGAAATTCCTCGGTGTCTGGATAGATCTGTCAACGGACCAGAGAGGGAGACTCTCAGGAATGGCCCTTCACTGTATTTAATTTTGGCAGTTGAAGTGCCTTGGGTCAGTTGTCACAGCTCTGCACAGTCTGGTGGGGAAAAGAGGGAAATGAGTAGGTGGAGAGTGTTCCACACTTGCAAGTGGTAAGTCTGCAAAATCTTTCTCTCTGGTTACTGTAGCTCTGTAGATCCAGTCAAGAAAGTTAAGGCCTCATTAAAATGCTCTCAACCAATGGTAGGCAGGAAGAATAGGACAGCATTCCACCAAATAAGCAAGAATAGTAGTTTACTTTTTAATATGGGATTATGATTGAAGAGAGGTGTTAAAAGTAGACTAAAATAAAGGGAAAAAAAAGGGGCAGAAGGTGTTTACTGAATGAGTAAGAACAGGAGAGGTAAAGGATTTACTGCGTCAGGAAAAAAACCCAGGAATACAATCAGAAGAATTCAGTGAGCGTAAAGGAAGACCTAGCTGCTGTCAGGCAGGGAATCTCAGTCTTACCCTCTGATCTATTTGTGTTGTTCTAAAAAAATATTTCTTTGGCCTTTGAAAATGGTTAGCTTTGTATTTTCCAGAGTACTACTTTTGACACTAATTTGGGATCCCACAGAAATCCTTCTAGTAATTTTCCATTTGATTAATACTTCTTTTCTGATTCACAGACTTTGTTTTTCCCAAGATCATATTTTAAAATGAATTTGCTTGTTTGGTGGTTTGGTTTGTTGGTTTTTTAAAAAAAAATATTATTATTATTAATTTTACTCTTTTGGTGATGTTTGTTGGACATTTGAGATTAGGGAATGGACATAATAGTCTCATTTTTTCCTAGTTAGTGCCTGTTGTTTTTTTCTTGCAGTTCAGTTGCATTGAGGGCACTTGCTTAGAATTGTGACCGTCTATGATGATCAGTAACTACAAGTGGTAACTGATGCAAATTAACATGGAGGAAATCAAAAGATTATAAAGATGTTGAAGTATTCTTATCATGGGGAATCTTTAAACAGCATGAAACAACTCACAAAGCAACAGCCAAAACCATCATAGTAAATTAAAATGTACCATTAACGAGAAAATATACCCCAGAGCTGTCTGTATGGGAAAAGCAAGACTCTCACCAGACTAATACTAGCCACTTTTATTGCATTTCACATATTTCAAGCAATCAGATGTGACAACTAACTTGCTTTCACCACATTGTTTCTGAGTGTATGGAGATGCTTTTATCCTTATCTGGGAAGTATGAAAGCTAAGATGGAATCTGTATTTTTACAGCTACCGCTTACCACATATAAGGGCTTATACAAGTATATGAGTACAGGCTATTCATACTTTCTTTTGGTTTTGGTATTTGGTTTTGTGGGTTTTTTATATTCTGAGAATAGTTCTTTGCTTCTGTAAGAGAAGTTTGAGAAATACCACAGAAGAATGTATTTTCTTACATCTCATTCAAGTAGCCATAGAATATTGGAGTGGTTCTGATGATAGGACGAATATAAATGCGTTTAATACAATACAATGACTCAGTATTCCTATATGTACACATCTTTAAGTAAGATTTGTGTTTAAGATGTGAGTGTAAGTAGAATGATGTGAAAGGTGAAGATGAAATTCACAGAATCATAGAATGGTGGGGCTGGAAGGGACCAAGGATCATCTAGTTCCAACCCCCTACCATAGGCAGGGACAACTCCCACTAGTACAGCTCACTCAAGGCCTCCTCCAACCTGGTCTTGAACACCTCCAGGCAGGGAGTAGCCACAACCTCCCTGGGCAACCTGTGCCAGTGCCTCACCCCCCTCACTGGGAATAAATTCCTCCTAACATCCAGTCTAAATCTCTCCTCTGCCAGATTAAACCCATTGCCCCTTGTCTTATCATTACAAGGCCTTGTGAATATTCCCTTCCCAGGGTTCCTGTAGACCTCCTTCAGGTACTGGAAGGCTACTATAAGGTCTCCTGGAAGCCTTCTCTTCTCCAGGCTGAAGAGCCCCACCTCTTGTAGCCTGTCCTCATACCAGAGGTGCTGCAGCTCTCTGATCGTCTTTGTGACCTCCTCTGGACCCACTCCAACAGTTCCATGTCCTTCCTGTGCTGAGGGGCTCCAGAACTGCACACAGGACTCCAGACGGGGTCTGACGAGAGCAGAGTAAAGGGGCAGAATCCCCTCCCTTACCGTGCTGACCACGCTGCTCCTGCTGCAGCCCAGGACTCAGTTGTTGTCTGGGCTGCACTCACACTGCAGGCTCATGTTGAGCTTTTTATCACCCCAGACCCCCAGGTCCTTTTTCTTAGGGCTACTCTCAGCAGATCTGTGTCTTTAGATCGAGCTTTTATGTTCTTTCTATTCCATTCTGAACTACGACAATGTGAAGGTTTCAGTGTTTTGTTTTCTCCTTCCTCCTTTATCCCTGAGTGTTTGCATTGTATGTTAACGGCATCTCTATTTAGGAAAACACTATGCAGTTTTTTGTGGCCATGACACTTTTGTTTATGGATGATTTATTGTTGCCTTTTCTTGAAGAATATCTTCACATCTCTTATTTAACTGTGCTGGCCATTCCACATTGTCTTTTCTAAAAAAAAAAAAAAATCTGAGTTCTGAGGTAAGAGTTGTGATTTATGGATGTTGACCTCCCATTTTTAGTTTCGAGGACTGGTATGCTATCTAAAGCCACGGTGATTAATTGAGGCAAACAAGATTAGATAAAACTGTATATTTTCAAGGGAGCATAGGTTTGCAGGATAGTAGTGTGAGTATTGAAATCAACTACTGAACCACTGAACACTTAAGTATAACATGAGGAAAACTCATCAACATGCTACAGATCAGAGGGAGCAATCTAGGGACATTCAGTTCTTGGCTTATGTCAAGACTGCCAGCAAAGGTGATAATTGTGGTGACCTCCTTCATGAGAAGACCTGTCCACCAAAACAGATCAGCAAGCAGTTACTACATAGAAAGACATTTAGGTAACTAACACCTGTGACCTCATTCCAATTAGAGTTAGCTGTTTTGTTGGGGAGTTTTTACCAATCCCAGTAGATATCTGCTCTCCCTTATGCTATAAATGCTGACAGATAGTTATATCATGTTTTTTTTTTTTCAAATTTTATTTTATCAGTGCATGTTATTCATTTACTAAGTCTGCTTCTGAAGGATTAAGAAACTTTGTTCTCTGAATGTTGCATGTAGGTTTTTAAGCAGCATCTGTGCATAACATGAATTGAGATATACATAAATTGTTAGCTTGTTTGAATCTTTTCTTTTCTCTGACCATGAAGCATTAGCCTTTGTGACAGAGTTGTTTGATTTCAGAAGGTTACTACACTTAAAATGAAATGCATAAATATAATAGACAATGAGAATGCTATATGCTTTCTGTTTTTTCATGCTGAAACATCTATAAAAGAAGGAAAGAGGAAAGTAGTGTTTCTACCCTGGAAAGTGTACCCTTTAAACGTGGGCTGAAAACAAAGATATAGAAGCTGAAATGTCCACAATTGTGAAACAAGTGGGCTTGAGATACTGTATTGAGGCAATTTTAGAATTAAGACTCATGGATTTAGGAATATGTTTGTTTAGGATTGAGTTATTGCTGGATTTTTCCTTTTAGCATTTAGACATATGTCAAGGTCCAGAGGTTTTTCTGCCAAGCAAGCATCTCTGCAGGTGGTAAAGTTTTCTTTCAGCAGTGGGAAAACTTGGAGGGGCTGTAGAACAGCCCCATTACCTGCTGGAATTATTACCTGAAAGTAACAGCTAGTTTGAGGTGAAGTCTCATTACATATATTTTCATGATCATCTTAAATTAACTCAAAGACACCTCAAACTTCCCACACAATTTATTGTGCATTCCTGTTTGCAGGTTCTGTATGGGCTGAATTCAGTGGGATGTTCTGGCTCCTAAGGGTATTAGTGGGCAAGAAGCTGCAAGGCAAGCACACAGCTCCAGCAACTTATTGTGCATTCCTGTTTGCAGGTTCTGTATGGGCTGAATTCAGTGGGATGTTCTGGCTCCTAAGGGTATTAGTGGGCAAGAAGCTGCAAGGCAAGCACACAGCTCCAGCAACTTATTGTGCATTCCTGTTTGCAGGTTCTGTATGGGCTGAATTCAGTGGGATGTTCTGGCTCCTAAGGGTATTAGTGGGCAAGAAGCTGCAAGGCAAGCACACAGCTCCAGCAACACACGTTTCAGGATCTTCCACCTTTTCTTTACACTGGGGAGCCAGCCAGCAATACTTGCAGGACTTACCTCAAATGGAGAACAGGTTTCATGAACTATAAAAGAGAAGATGCTACCAAAAAAAAAAAAAAGAAGAAAAAAGGGAAAAAAAGATATCTTGATGCTCTTCCCAGGCAAGAGAATCCACAGAGGTGGCACAGACATCTTTTAATGCAAGGAAGATAGAAAAGCAGCCTTTTAGTTTGCAACTCATTAAAGCAAAAACTCAATGAGATTGCAAACACCTGCATTTTCTCAGGCTTTTGAAGGTCACTTCTGTCTTCGCTTTGTCATTTCTATTCTCTACGTTCTCTTGAAATTTTTAATTTTTCAAAGCAACTTAGAAGCTATGATTAGAGCTGCCTTGGTTTGGGCAATATGTAGAATTATAGTCCTCTAGTTAAATGTATTTTTTTTGGTAGGAAATAAGCAGGTATATTGTTTTGCTATGACAAACATGCTGTTAGGTTGTTTTTTTTTTTAAAAGACATTGAATAAAATGGATGCAAATTCTTTATGCAAAACTTCTTGAGCTTGCAGAAAGCTTTTTCTTTTTCTTTCCTTTTTTTTTTTCCCTCCTGATTGGATCAGATGAAGCCTCTTCAAAATCACATGTGCAGATGTATGGGTGGGGGATATTGTCTCTGTTTCATTCGAGTATGAAGAAAGAGAGAGAAAGAAAAAGAAATGACTTTTCTTAAATCATATTCTCACAGCAGAAATGAGATGGTCACAAATACTCACACACACTGTCTCAACTTTACTGACAAGCACATGGGCCACTAATTACAAATTTTAATTTTTTTATCATTTGGGGAAACCAAATTAACAGAATTAATCATTAGATTGAGTTATTTCTGTGTTAGAAGTCCTAATTTTAAAATGTGGTATTTGAAGAAACTATATTCATCCAAACCTCATAAAAGTGTGATGTGTGAGAAATTTACCTTGGTGATACTGTGATCCATCCAGAGGGACCTGGACAGGCTGCAGAGGTGTGCCCAGGCCAACCTCAGGAAATTCAGCAAGGCCAAGTGCAAGGTCCTGCACCTTGGTAGGCACAATCCCAAGCACAATTCCAGGCTGGGTGAGGAATGGCTGTGAGCAGCCCTGAGGAAAAGGACCTGGAGGTCTGAGGTGATGAAAACCTCAACATGAGCCTGCAGTGTGAGTGCAGCCCAGACAGCAATCAAGTGCTGGGCTGCAGCAAGAGCAGTGTGGGCAGCAGGGCAAAGGAGGGGATTCTGCCCCTTTACTCCCCACCTGGAGGCCTGTGTGCAGCTTTGGAGCCCTCAGCACAGGAAGGACATGGAAGTGTTGGAGTGGGTCCAGAGGAGGCCACAAAGATGCTCAGAGGGTTGCAGCAGCTCTGCTATGAGGACAGGCTGAGGGAGTTGGGGCTCTGCAGCCTGGAGAAGAGAAGGTTTCCAGGAGGCCTTACAGAAGCCTTCCAGTANGTACCCTGTCCGAGTGGGAGGTGTCCCTGCCTATGGCAGGGGGTTGGAACTAGACGATCTTTGAGGTCCCTTCCAACCTTACCATTCTATGATTCTATGATCATCGAGTCCAACTCCAACTCTGTCTTTGGGAAGGACAGTAGAAAATAAACATGACAGTGTATTAATTCATTGTTTCAGTAAAAGTTCAAATATATTCACCTGTATCCACCTGTGCTAGTGGGAGGTGTCCCTGTCTATTGCAGGGGGTTGGAACTAGATGATCTTTGAGGTCACTTCTAACCTTACCATTCTATGAAAATGCACATTTATTTTCTTTCTTTGATTTTAGTGAGTGCAACAGCGGGAAAGAGCAGCTTTCTGGCAAATACATTGTATACCAGATCTCCAAACACATCAGTCAGTGTGTCACCTGAAAAGTGTGTCGTGTCTCACATTGCACTTCCTTCCGAAACATTCGTGCTGGATATATGCACTATGAATGTTCCACATGGATAGATGTGACATGAAGCAACAGCAATAATCAAGACTTCAGTGTAAGGAGACCCAAAGAGAAGCGGAATAGCCTCCATTCCCCCTTTACAAATAAAATGAGGGGGAAAATATATTACAAATAATGTGTGCAAGGCTTTTCTACTTACAGGGCGCTGCACACACATACCTACAAATACAAGTGCCCAGGGGTACACAACCCACACTACCACTCTGCCTTCTGCCTATCTGATCAGTCCAGTCAAGGAAGAATGTCTAGTAATTATTTTCTAACCTTTCCTATAAGGGGATGACAGTGCTCTCTGATCACGGAGGAACCTTGGTTGTTAGTGGTGAGTTTCGCTTCTTAAGCTCATGTGGAAATTGAATAGGAGAGAATATCCACACCTTCTTCCCACTGCTTGAATTACAGCAGTCTTTTTCCTGTTTATTTAGTCAGTCCTGTTTATTTTCTTTGGAAGCTGAAAAGAGAAATGGGTCTGCTCTATGTTTTGGCATCACCCATAAATCCTTAGGAGGATGGAGTAATAAATTTCAGTTTATAAGTAGACTGTGGAGTTTGTTTTTATTTAAAGTATTTTTATATAACTTCATGCCTGGCCGTCTGCTGCATTTGCATCATTTGAAAGAATTTTCAGACTTGAAGGTGTGGTCAGGTTCCATACATATACCTCAGAGATGCTTCACTCAAGCCAGAGAGTTTGAAATCTTCACAGGTGTTTCCAGTCCTAAGTTTCTTCTGTGTTTTACAAAATCCTGACCATGAAAGAGCACTATGAGTCACGGGATTTTATTATCTGTAATGTTGTTGTCTTCCCTTGAGTGTTTGAAAGTTTTCACTAGTTTTGTTGTCTAATCCTGCAACTAGAGCTCTGAGCTACTTCTGAAGTACTTGAAATGATTACATCCCATTTTAATCCTTTTTTTTCCCCAATAAAATTGTGAAATGTGTCTGTAAACGTGACAACTGAAAGGCACAAATGGAATCACAGAATCAGTCAAGGTTGGAAAGGACCAAAAGGATCATCTAGTTCCAAGCCCCCTGCCATGGGTGGGGACACCCTACCCTAGATCAGGCTGCTCAGAGCCTCATCCAGCCTGGCCTTAAACACCTCCATGAATGGGGCCTCAACCACCTCCCTGTGCAACCCATGCCAGGCTCTCACCACTCTCATGATGAACAACTTCCTTCTCACTTTCACTCTGAATCTCCCCACCTCCAGCTTTGCTCTATTCCCCCTAGTCCTGGCACTCCCTGATAGTCCCTCCCCAGGTTTTTTGTAGGCCCCCTTCAGATCCTGGAATGCCACAAGAAGGTCACCTGGGAGCCTTTTCTTCTCCAGACTGAACAGCCCCAACTCTTTCAGTCTGTCCTCAGAGCAGAGGTGCTCCAGCCCTCTGAGCATCCTCGTGGCCCTGCTCTGGACATGCTCCAGCATCTCCACATTCCTCTTGTAATAGGGGCTCCAGAACTGGATGCAGTACAAAGCATGGCTGTTTTAGACCAGATTTTGAAACCATTGCCTGGTGACATTCTAGGAGAGAAATGTAAGTCTTTCTAAGTAAATCTCTCACTGGTGGCATACCTCCTCTGCCATTAGTTATATTGTGGCTTTATTTCACCATCACATGTAGGAAGCCTTTTTCAGTGCTACTTTGGATAAAAAAAACTCTGAGGTGTCACATAAGACAAATTTAGGAGAACTTTGGGCCAGCAGAGATCCGGCTCAGGTCTCATTAGAAGCTGCCAGACATTGATTTCTTTTTCTAGGCAATGCTAACAGTATTTGAAATAGATGTTAAATAAGAGGAAAGAAGAAAAAAAACAGGGAGATTTGTGACCAAGATGGCCAGTGGCATCCTGGCTTGTGCCAGGAATAGTGTGACCAGCACATATAGGGACGTGAGTGTGTCCCTCTCTGTGGCACTGGTGAGACCATTCTTCAAGTACTGCATTCAGTTTTGGGCCTCACTTCAAGGAGGACATTTTGGTGCTGCAACACGTCCATAGAAGTAGCAAGCAAGCTGCTGAAGAGCCTCAAACATAAATCTTAGGAGGAATATCTGAGAGAAGTGGGGTTGTTTAGTCTTCAGAAGAGGAGGCTGAGGGAAGGCCTCAACTCCATCTACAACTATGTCAAAGGAGGTTGGAGTGAGGTGGAGGTCAGTCTCTTCTCAGAGGACAAGAGCAAATGGCCTCAAATTATGCCAGAGGAGGTTCAGGTTGGATATCAGGAAAAATTTCTTTACAGAAATGGTTATCAAGCATTAGAACAGGCTGCCCAAGGAGGTGGTGGAGTCGCCATCCCTGGAGGTATTTAAAGATGTATGGATGTGGTGTGAGGGACATGGTTTAGTGGTAGTGGCTTAGCAGTAATGGTGGGATTGCAAGTCCAAGCAAGTGCTTGGACTCAGAGGTCTCTTGAAACCTCAGCAGTTCTACAAATGTATGCTGTGATTCTATGATACGTGGGGATATCAGGTGGTCAGCTCAGTCATGGTGGTGGGGAAATCTCCATGGAGGAGGATGGGCTCATGTACAAAGCACCGCTGATGTAAAGGATGCAGATAGGGTGTTTTAAGTTTGAAATTAAGGTTGGAACAGATAATCTTTGGGTGTGCCTTCCAACTTGGCATTCTGTGTGATGTTGTGCTATGAATGGCAGTGCTCAGCCAGTCCAATTCAGAGGAAGCTAAAGAGGCTTGATTTATATGATGGTGACCAGCAGAACACATCAGTCAAGAAGATGCCATAGAGTTTTTTTCCATGATTTGCATGTGGGTTTGGAGGAAAGGAAATAATCATACATGAAACTAGCAGGAGACTCCACAGTGCTTAGGTATTAGCAGGACTCTTGTTTCCATTATAAATTACGTATGACCTCTCAGACACCAGATGATATGGCAGGTGCTCTGAGGTTCCCAACTCTTTAGTTGTCTGCTAAGTTGTAAGCACAGTATATAATTGAATCCTCAAATGCACAGTTAATGAAAAAAAATGACAGATTTTTCCCTGCAGCCAAGAATAACAATGTATGAAATAATAAAATACTTGCAAATCATTACTGTAACAACATAATATTTTTTTTTCCTGAAGAGGAAAGTGTTAGTATGACTTTTTCAGATTTATTTAATTAACCCAGGCACCCAAATTTTATTCCCACAGTGGGCCAGCAAAAGATTTATTTGGTAATTTGTACCAGTGAATTCATGCTCCTTAGTATGTGAAGAAAAGTGTGGTTTTTTTTTCTAAATGGTGGGTGCTTGTCAGTCTTTAACTGACTTAGAGAAGGTGTTATTTTTAAAATTACCATGTCATTTTAACTGTGACAGTAACCAAGGCAGGTGCCAGTAGTTTTCTTCTGATTATGTTAAAATCTCATCTATTATTTAGTTTGAAACTGACAGCATACATTAAGGCTTAATGAAGGCTTTCAGTAATTTCAAAGACAAGATTTATCTTTGCAGATTTTGGGATGTTGCTGTCATTTATGAGCACTATGATTTAAACAAAGGTTAATCGTGGGAGAAGTTTCATCCAAATTATTTTAACTCTAAAATAATGAACTTCTAATTGAAGAAAAAAAAAATAATCTTTGAAAAACCAGTTTCCATGTAGTCTAGTTTTAAAAGCAACCAGAATGATGGTTTGGAGGTTGTTGTATTTTGTTGGTTGGTTTGTTTGTGTCTAAAGAGCTTATGTTAGGATGGATATCATAACATATGTGAAAAAAGTGAAAAGAACATCATGAGGAAAAGTTGGAAGTTCAGACTGGTTTATGGAAATTAATCTCCTTCATAGTCTTTTCATAGTACTCATTAAAATTGACTGAATTTAAATGGAGCTGTCTCCTGGAGTAAGGAGAATTTTTAAAATTCACACTTCTGAAACATAGCTCAATGACAAGACAATTTCCATTTGATTTGTTAAGGTAACACTGCTTGTGTTTGCTTGGTTGGTTTATTGTTTTTAGTGAGAATTTTGGCTTTGATTTTGTTTTTTAAAAGAAGAGTTGTACAATTATTCAGTGTTTATCAGTTTGACTCTCTTCCTCTGAAAGCATCTGAAACTGTTTGCTGATTTCAGTCAGATTGGACAGAAGGCTAGAGGTCTCCAGGTAATTATGTTCCTTCCTATTTCATAAAGACAGTGAGGAAAAAAAGGAATGAGCATTGAACTATCATAGATTTGCCTCGGGAACTTTTCTTCTTGTTTTTGAATGGCAGTTTTAGGGAAATGGGAAGTAATTTTATTGGAAATGTGTAAGCACATAAAAAATATTATACAAAACCTTATTTTTATATATATATATGTATTTATTATATATATATATGTGTGTGTGTGTGTGTGTGTGTTTGTAAACTCATATCCATACAGTTTTAGGAAAGCAAAGTTTTGGTTTCTTTTTTTCTTTCCACTGCATTTCTTTGTTTTAGCTGGAGGAAAGTGGTTGCCATAAAATGTCATTATCTCACCTTAGGAGAAAGATAAGAACTGAGATAGGGAGAGGCTGACTTTTTTTAATCAACTGCATTTCCAAACTAAGGCACTAGTTGGCCAAATGATAATTTGCATTTCTGAATAGTGATATGTTTTTTAAAACATCCCAAAATTCCATATTTTTCTTCTAATTGCAAGCTTTGTATGACGACAGATGTATGGTTTAGTCTTTAAAATGGAGCAAGAATTCTGTTTCGTATTTAAGTTTTGCTGTCATCTGAGGAAACAAGGAGTGCCAAATGGTTATGAATTTTCAAATATTTTTTAATAAAGAGGCAATTCTGAGATTGGTATCTCTCAAGAAGTAGAGACTTCATTTAGGCTGTACTTCCACATATATTCCCAATGCTAACTCTTCTTTTGTAGAACACACAGCAGAATTTCGACCTTAGAGACACTGATAAATCACACTGCATGCACTGGTTAAGAGGTCTGTGATTAAAGTGTGGCCACTGTGCTCCTTTTCTTTTTTTTTTTTTGTTTTTTCGTTTCTTTCCTGAGTTTAGTTGGAATTCTTTGTAAGGATACAGGTGCTTTGTTAGCTCAGAAGTGATATATAGTTAATATATAATTTTTTTTTCATTTCCTCTAACTTTTTAAGGTCATTGTTATTAAAAGTTTCTTCTTCTTTTCTTTTTTTTTTCCCCCCTTCTGTTGTCACAATTTAATTTCATTTTTACTCTTAGTTGATGAAAGAATCAACCACAAAACACCTGGAATATTTCAGGTTTGAAAGGGAAATAGTAGCAGCCAGAAAGAGCTGAGGCTTATGATGTGAATCAGAATGTCCACCCTGGTGAACTAAGGTCATTTGCTATCCTGCTGCTAGCAGGTATCTGGGACAGCAGATTATCTGGGTTAAATGTGCAGAAATTTCTGTAAAGCACATGCAGAAACAATGAATTTCATCTATATGGTAAGAATAAATCTAGGGCAAATATTGCATTCATACATACTAAAACTCAGAACTTCCATATTTTATTTATTTTGTGAAATGAAAGAAATGTTCAATAACTCAGCTCTGCAGTGAAATTGCTTTATGAAATGGCAGCCATCTTCCAGAGCAGTCTGGCTTCAAGGAGTGGGAACATCAGCCATTTCTGCACACAGATAGTGTAGGCACCATGCTAAGCATCAGTGAAATGCTTCCCCAAAGGCTTGCTATGTCATCTGAGCTATTAGTAGAAATGGACAGTATCTGAAGGGGCCTACAGCCTTCCAGTATCTGAAGGGGGCCTACAGGAAGGCTGGGGAGGGATTATTGACAAGGTCTTGCAACGACAGGACAAGGGACAATGGGTTTAAACTGGCAGATGGGAGATTTAGACTGGATGTTAGGAGGAAGTTCTTTCCAGGGAGGGTGGTGAGACACTGGCACAGGTTGCCCAGGGAGATTGTGGCTGCTCCCTCCCTGGGGATGTTCAAGGCCAGATTGGATGAGGCCTTGAGTGAGCTGTGCTAGTGGGAGGTGTCCCTGCCTATGGCAGGGGGTTGGAACTAGATAATCCTTGAGGTCCCTTCCAACCTTACCATTCTGTGATTCTATGACAGGACCTCATCTTCTGGTAGGGACCAGGTAGACCCTGACCAAATAGCTCATAGACAAGCTATTGCCTTCCTCAGCTGTGGGTAGAAATTGAGTAACTACCATTTCTAAGAAAGACAAAATTCTAACTATAATGAGGAAAAAAAAAAATTTACCTAAAACATAATTTTTCCCGTGTAAATTTTTTTTTTCAAAGTCCAACTTAAATTTGTTGGTGAAAGGAATCAGACAGAAATGAGCAAGTGCAGAATTACAATTCTTGTGAGACTCTGTCCTTAATTATTGTTAATTCATAAGCTAAATGACAGATCTAGTTAAAATCCTGAGAAAATTCAGTCTTTAATTAGAGTATGTCCTTTGAACAGGGAAGGTGATATAATGTACCCTTCAAATAAAACAAAGAGGATAACTCCTCTTTTTAATACAAGCATCTGAAGTCAATCTTAATACAGGGATTGTTTATATAATATGACATTAAAAGGAGTGAAAATTAACATATGCCAAGGATACTTCAAGGTTGCAAGGCACGAACTTGCAGCCTAGGAAACACTGTGATGAAGATTGCCTCTGCAACATTGATTTGTCCTCTTCAGGCAGGTACTCTAAGTCTTTAATTACCTGTTCATAAACTGGTATTACTGCTCAGCCTGTAGCTTCTTCTGAGTACTGAACGAGCTGCTCTTTAGAATTTCCTTTCAACTTCACTGTTCCACATAGGCTTCTGACTGCATGTAATATTTACAGCACACAGCCCAGTCCTCACACTGAATGCAGAATTAGTAATTTCCTCATGTGCCTTTTCCAGGTATTTCAGCTGTTATATCTTATGACAAGATCCACAAAGGGACACAGGTATTTTGCTATTTAGCATTGTAATGCCTGAATTGTAGGTGTCTGGCTCTCAGCTTAGCTTGCACAACCCAGTGTTAAATTCCCTTTTCAGGGTTCAGGTGCCTCAGGGTATTGCTGCTACAGGCTTTTGTACAGAACAGGGAATGCTTGGCTCCGTTTAGATGACATGAATACTTGCAGTACTCAAGACATGTCAGCACCAGTCTAATTTACTCTGCTATCTTTAGATATAGCTTCTGGTGCCCACAGCAGTTGGCAGGCAGTCCACCGCTGCACAGGTGGACTTGGTTGCTTGTCAGGTTTGAACCCAGGTGCCTTCTGCTTCTCCTGGCATGATGAAAGCTAACACATCCAAGGGTTATTACCTAAAGTATTTATTTCTCCAGGAAAGGAGAGTAATTCTGGCTTCTCTCCTGTTTGGATGGTAAAACCACTGTCCTCTTGCTGATCTCTTGCTTGCTGGCTCCTGGTTAGATACTCACGCTAAGGGACACCAACGTTTACTTCTCACCTTCTTTAGGTGAGTTTTCGTGTCCACATGTACAGTCATTTGGGGATGATCTTGTAACTATCAACCAGATGAGGTTAAGGTGGGGACCCAGCCAACACCTTCTGGCAGGTACCACCAGAGGCCACTGCCAAACTTGAACTGGGGTAGGAGTTACTTGCAGCTAATGAAAGGGTAGTTACAGCAAGTGGGGGCAGCAATGCAGTTGTGTGTGGCCATGGGATTTTGGGCTGGCAAGTATGGTCTATGGCAGTCTTGGGGTCAGACCTCACGGTGGTAGGGTTACAGGGGACACTGGATCCCAGCCTCAGGGCAAGAGGGCAACTCCCTCAGTGAGAGTGACCCTGTCCCAGGGCAGCCAACAAGGTGAACCAGCAAGGCAGGCCTAGTGATAGTAGCCACATTTAGCCAAGGGTCTTGGTCATCTGTTGTGGCTGGTAGGAACCAGGAGGGCCAAGGCCAGGTTGGCATCCATCTCAGCAGGACTCACAGCCAGGTACCAACAGGATTGTGGCATGGCACAGGCCGGCCGGGATCCAAGGTGAGAGGCTCAGCAGCAGCTCTCAAGGGACAGGGGAAGAACCCCAGCTGATGTTTCTTCTTGCTTTCTGTACAGTGACTGTCTTCAAGGTCAACCTGTGTAGTATGAGCTGGCCCAGGGTCCAGCTAGCCAAAGCTCCAGGAGGTGGGATGTGCTTGGGGTCTTGGCAGCCTGCTCTGTTCCCCCTGAAAAACTTTGAAGTGTCAAAAGGAGGGAGCTGAGAGTTCATGAGCACCTTGAGGCTTTCATGGAAGAAGACCCGAGCTTTCCTGTTACAAGATTGCATTGTGTATTGTGTATTGTATTGGCTTTATCTAAACCCTAGTGATTTATAAACCACTGATGAACTCACCTTTAAAACACCTCTGTGACTGCAAGCCACATTACTGTTATACTAAATTGTATTGGGCAAACTCAGGCATGATAATATAAGTCCAACAGTTTAAGAGCATCACATGGGCATTCTGTTTGACGTGCTTAGGGCATGTTTATGTGCTGATAACAGCATTCCCCTTGTTTGTGTTCTGTACATCTCAAATTAATTGCCCCTAAATAAGGAAAGGGCAAATAGTAACCATGAGGAGGAATTTGATCTAACATTTTGTTACTACAGTATATGGGTAGGATAGACTTTATTGGTTTCATCTGTAAGAGTATTTTTCTTCCTCTTCTCTAGACAGCTATGAATTCCCATATAAGATGTTGTGTGTATGCTACAGGACCTTTCTTTCTCAGGTGGCAGTCCAGCTGTAAACAGACAGGATCCAGTGGTGGGAATGCATGACTTGAACAGAGGGCTCTCACAAGACAGCTGAAATGTGTTTGTACAAAGGAATGTAATGCCAATTAATAAGTTCATATTCTTTAAACATAGTTGTTTTTCATAACAGTATGTAATAACTTTGCTGTACAATATTAGTGATCTGTAACCACTTCATTATCTGTATCTTTTTTTTGTGCAATAGCGGTACAAATAGCTGTATGTACCTTGACACATACATACAGGGGAAATATGTAAAGGAAAAGAAATTGTCAAAGGTCCAAAGTCTGCAGAGTGACACATCATCAAGACTTATGCATAGAATCATAGAATGCTTTAGGCTGGAAGTGATCTCAAAGATCATCCAGTTCCAACTCCACGCCATAGGCAGGGCCACCCACTAGAACAGGTCACTCAAGGCCTCATCCAACCTGGCCTTTAGCACCCAACCTGAATTTTACAGGCCAAAATCTTAACTGCTGAGACCTTCAGTTTGTCAACTAAAGTCTGCAATGATGTAAAATCAAGGGTTTTCAGAGGGGTTAAACTGTTAATTGCATTACAATAAGAAAGGAGAGTGAGAGAATTGGGAGTGCCCTAGGTATGTATAAGAAGCAAGTAATGGGGATGACTGAAAAGCATTAATATTAAACTTCAGTATATAACTCATCCTTATTGGACACAGCTGTCGATAAAATATGCCCTTACTCTTGACAAGTAGCTCCTGTGTTTTGCTTGTAGATTAGCTTGCAGCACTGCTCTGTATTCTTTATCTTCATCACTGCACCAGTCCTTTAATTAGGTAGTGAAATCTTCTGCATAGTGATTAGAAAATCACAGTTAAGAAGGTATTACAAAGAGAGGCTCTGGAAGCTGCTCAAAATAGCTTTCTCCTTTGGAAATTCCTCCACCTACTGTGGGAAGCAAATGGATGTAGGGTTCAGAAAGGCGGGAAAACTAACCTTTGCACAGCTGATGCAGATAATTGTTAGCCTTTAGCATAAGAATGTTGTGTTTAAGGAAAATTGGTTGGCAAGTAGCTAGCTGTTGTTCCTTCTTGTCACCTCACAAGCAGGAATGATACTGAGATTGCTTAGAGAAATTAAAGCAGCTTCATGTTGACCGAGGTTTTGGAACTCAAGATAAATTATCTGAGATTCACTCTAAATGTCTTCAGAACTTTTAAGTAGATCTATGTTTGTTCTTCTTAGTGTTGCTATTTGTGATGAACTGTATCCAACTGCTGTTGGTTTGGGGTTTTTTTGTTTGTTTGTTTTTTTCTTTTCATTTGGAAATGTGTGCTTCAGTTTGTGGCAGTTGGCTAGCATTGCATTTTTTAATTTCTTGACCTCAGTCATTGACTTGCATCTGAAACTACATACATATGTAGAAAAGCAGCATTTAGAGTGAAGTTACATTTAGTGGTTGTAATGTTGCACTGAAATACTGATCGTTCAATCTGGAAGCTGCTGTACCTGCTGTGTGCGAGAAAGAGCCTGAATGAGGCAGGTGCCCTGGTGACAGAAGATACAAAGAAGGCTGAGTTACTAAATGCCTTCTTTGTTTCCATTTGTGCTGCGGGAGGCTGAGGCATCAGAGGAAAGCATGGCCAGGAGTCCTCCTTGGTTGGCCAGGACTGGGTTAGGGAACAGTTAAGTAATCTGGATATCCATAAAACCATGGGTCCTGATGGCATGCACCCATGGGTGCTGAGGGAGCTGGCACAGATCATTGCCAGACCACTCTCTGCAATCTTCATTAAGTCATGGCAGATGGGAGAGGTGCCTGGGGACTGGAGGAGGGCAAACATCACTCCAATCTTCAGAAAGGGTAAGGAGGACCCGTGCAATTATAGACCTGTCAGCCTCACCTCCATCCCAGGAAGGAAAATGGAGCAACTTATCCTTGGTGCTTTCCTTAGGCATATCAAGGACAAGAGGGTCATTAGGAGCAGTCAACAAGGTTTTAGCAAGGGAAAGTCATGTTTGACCAACCTGATAGCCTTTTATGAGGACATAATGAGGTGGATTGATCATAGAGCAGTGGATGTGGTTTATCTTGATTTCAGTAACGCATTTGACACTGTCTCCCACAGAATC
>VWZE01004263.1:54627-71443 GCA_013396675.1 Eubucco bourcierii
AAGGCTGTGCTGCCATTCAGCGAGACTTAAGAGAGGCTGGAGGGTTGGGCACGAAGAAATTTAGTGAAATTCAACAAGGGCAAGTGTAGAGTCTTGCACCTGGGAAAGAACAACCCCAGGTGTCAGCATAGGTTGGGGACTGACCTATTGGAAGGCAGTGAATGTGAAAAGAATCTAGGGTCCTAGCTGATGGGAGGTTGACCATGAGCCAGCAATATGCACTTGTGGCCAGGAGGGCCAATACCATTCTGGGGTGCATTAGAAGGGGTGTGGCGAATAGGTTGAGAGATATTCTTCTGCCCCTCTGCTCTGCCCTGGTGAGGCTGCATGTGGAGTACTGTGTCCAGTTTTGGGCCCCCCAGTTCAAGAGGGACATAGAAATGCTTGAGACTGTCCAGTGCAGGGCTACAAAGATAATTAAGGGAATGGAAGGTCTCTGTTATGGGGAGAGACTGAAGAAGCTGGGGCTGTGCTGTTTGGAGAAGAGGAGACTGAGAGGTGACCTCATCAATGTTTATAAATACGTAAAGGTGAGTGCCAGGAGGCTGGAGCCAGGCTCTGCTGGGTGATGCCAGATGCCAGGACAAGGGGCAGTTGGTGGAAGCTGAAGCATAGGAAGTTTCGTGTAAACATGAGNCTGTCCAGTGCAGGGCTACAAAGATAATTAAGGGAATGGAAGGTCTCTGTTATGAGGAGAGACTGAAGAAGCTGGGGCTGTGCTGTTTGGAGAAGAGGAGACTGAGAGGTGACCTCATCAATGTTTATAAATACGTAAAGGTGAGTGCCAGGAGGCTGGAGCCAGGCTCTGCTGGGTGATGCCAGATGCCAGGACAAGGGGCAGTTGGTGGAAGCTGAAGCATAGGAAGTTTCGTGTAAACATGAGGAGGAATTTTTTCAGTGCAAGAGTGACAGAACCCAGGGGGTTGTGAAGTCTCCCTCTCTGGAGATATTCAAAGCCCGCCTGGACACATTCCTGTATGGTCTGGTCTAGGTGATCGTACTCTGGCAGGGGGGTTGGGCTGGATGATATTTTGAGGTCACTTCAGCTCCTGACATTCTCTGATTCTGTGAAAATCAAGCTTTCCTTACATGCTACATTATTGCTTGTCATGCCTACATACACAGAGAGTGAAAAACAGAGAGCAAGGCTGATTAGCTTCATCCTTCCTGCTGCCTGGAATGTGCTTGGTAGTTCTGTGAGAAAGACTTCCTAACCCGAATGTGTGGAGGCAAAAAAATGCCAGAGTTCATGTGAGGGGGAGGCTGATGTTCATACTGTAATTATTTGTAGAGGAAAGGAGGAAGAGACCGATTTTCAAAGCACCTCCTGTCTCGCTTTGCTTCATGTTTGCAGTGGTCAGTTTTGCAAAGCAAGTGGGCTCTCTGTGGGGGGAAAAAAACACCTCAAAAACCAAAAAAGCAACAACCAAACAACAACAGCAGCAACAACAACAACAAAACCCCAAAAAACCAACCAACCAAACAAAAAAACACCACAGAAAAACCCCAAACCAAAACAATGAAAAGAAACCCCAAACACCAAACCAAAACAACAACAAAATCCCCAAAACCAAATGAAACAATCAAACAAACAAGAAACCCCCAAATAAAGAAAACAACAACACGAAACTCAATCTTTGTGTAAGATTTTGAGTTGGTGTCCTGCAGGGGCAAAACAGGCCTAGACTTGTTTGCAGTGCCGGTGCCCCGTTTGATTGGCTGGGTTTCAAGTTTCTCTCCTGCCTGAGGTCTGTTTTGCCTCGAGGGGGGAGGGCCTCACTTCCTTTACTTTCGGCTCTGCTGGTCCACCTGTTGCTGGTTGTGTGTTGTGGCCTGGCTACCCGGGGCCACACCCGGGGCCACACCCGAGCCCCCCGTGGTGCCTCTCTCCTTTTCCTTTCGCTTTTGGCAAGACGCTCAGCTCCTGCTGCCCTCTTTGCCTTGTGGTTGCACTGAAAACACGATTTGGGATTATAATTTTTTCGATTATGACCTCACCGCAGCGTCTTGGGCCGATCAGTGAGTAAATTTAGCTATTAAATTAATTGGAGTCTCTGCTTTTCCCGCCAATAGCCCTGTTCGAGGGCAAGGGGAATCCACCTTGTGACTGGCAGCGGTAGTGTCTACTCCTCACCCTCTCATCTGAGTTATGTGTAGGATATGTATATTTATATTTCTTTGTCCCTTACCTAAATTGCTCCACAAAAGTACCTATTGTACCTTTTGTGTAAATAATTCCCAACTGGGTATTGGAACATTTGGTAAATAGTAAATAGTTCACAGTTTTGGGGTGTGTGTGTGCGTGTGTTTGCTTCTTCACTGTGGGAATTTGTGTTAATAAAGTTGGAGATTTTCCGATTTTTGCATATTAAATTTGAACATTCATAACAGTTGGACATATAACAAAATATACTGAGTGAAAAGGTATTTTGTACATGTATGCATTATCCTCCATAATTGTAGCACGCTTTTCTTTAATGAATGAAATGTCCAGAATCGCTTCACCAAACTTCCCTCTTTTTTCCCCCCCTCTTTCACAAGAACCTGTCTTCATTGTGGTTCTGTAAGTGATCTAGTAGCTGTGCTAGGGGGGGTTGTTTTGTTTTTTTATTTTACTTGTAGGAATTTTTTACTTCTATAAAGTGTCTGCTGTTATTAGTGGAAACCACAAATCAAGATTTCCTTTTTACTGTGCAGATAGCTGCAAAGGTTGTAAGAGTCTTTACAGCTGTTATAATTAATATAGTCTTTCCTTTTGCATGCAAACTTCGTTTTGCTGTTGAGCTGGAGAGGCTTTGTCTGTTTAATTTCTTTCCCCCTCGCCCCCTTGTTCTCGACCCCTCGTTCTCTCCCCCTCGTAGTATATTAGAAGAAAGCAGAAAGAAACAAAAAGGGAGAGATGATAGGATAAGAATAGGAACTTAGGCAATCAGGGCTGCATCAAAAGAAGCATGGCCAGCAGATTGAGAGAGGTGATTCTGACCTTCTATTCCCTAAATTACTGTGTCCAGGTCTAGGGCCCCCAGAAAAAGTGGAATGATCAGAGGGCTGGAGCACCTTTCCTATGAAGACAGGCTTAAAGAATTTAGACTGTTCAGCCCGAAGAATAGAAGACTCCTGGGAGATTTATAGCTACATTTCAATACCTACAGCAGGGGAAGGACTGTTTAGAAGGGCTTAGAGCAATAGGACGAGAGGTGATGGATTGAAACTGGAGCAGGGTAGATTTAGGTTGAACATAAGGAAGAAGTTTTTTACAATGAGAATGGTGAAATAGTGGAACAGATTGCCCAGGGATATGGATGAGGCTCACAAGATCAAACTTTATGTGGCCCTGGGCAGCCTAATTTAGTTGGAGGTGCACTGCAAGGGGGTTGGACAAAATGACCTTTGAGGGTCCCTTCCAACCCAATGCAATCTGTGAAACTGTGATGAGAGAAAAAAGCCATGCTGAGGTGCTGCTGAAAAAACAGCTCGTATTCTGCTGCGTATACTGGTCAAGGTCAGACTGAAGTTCTGTTCCTGTTTAGCCTCACTCCTTTCAAATCCTGCTCCTCACTTCAAAGAGTGGTTGAACATTTTTGCATTAAGTATGTCATAATGTGAGTTTGCAAGCAGGATGTAGCTTCAAATGTATAGCCTAACCTCTAGCTTCAGGCTAGGTAGTTGGAGCAAAGCTGCAGTTAGGCTTTTGCATTCCATGATGCTGTATACAAACCACTCTGCAGAAAACTTTATGTGGAGTGATAGAATCATTAAGGTTAGAAAAGACCTGCAAGATCATCAAGTCCAGATGTCAACCTAACACCACCACGGCCACTAAATTGTGTTCCAGAGTGCCATGTCTACACACCTTTTGAACAACTCTGGGGATAGTGATTACACTACTGCTTTGGGCGTTCTGTTCCAACGTTTGACCTTGTTCCAATGGCTCTGTACAGGAGGGGATGTGGCTAAATGACATGTGGGCAAGGGAAGATGCCAGATGGGATCCTCACAAACCTCTTTACCAACACTTGCACCAGGTCAAAGTGAAAGATCACTCTTTTTTAGCAGAGCTAAGCCTCCAAATCCTCAACATCACAGAGAGGCATCCTCCCAAACTCTCCTGACACCAGGAGATCCTTCTCCAGTATTCCACAGTCACCTTGCCAAAATTTCTGCCAGATCTATCTACCCTAAAACCATCCTCCCTCCCATCCCTTTAGGGATGTGCTTCTTTAAAATCAAGGGCTTTCCAGCAAATCTTCATGGCAAACAAGTCCCATCCACAGAGAAGGGAGCAACACCATCACTATTCCTGCCCCAAAAAACCTTTATCCTAAGCCATCATACCACCCTGACAGCCAGGAGAGGCTGATATGCCCACAGCTCCTTCGGGATATCCACTGACTAGGAAGGAACCATATGGTGAGAAGGAGAACAGAGCATTTGCTGTTGTGACCTGCTGTGAATCCTGATTCCCAGTTCTGCTTCAGTGAACGTTTATGTTTACTTTGCATCATCTGTTTTTGGATAAGAGCATTGACAAGCAGGATCCAGATCATAGGAACCTTTTCGTTTTTTTTTTCCTTCTCACTGAGAGCAACAGAGACACCTATCTACATAATAAGTAGGTTTTTGGAGTATCATTCAAGCCCTTGAGCTCTACCTAAAACAGGAAAGATGTTCACCTATAATAGCCCTTTACAAGATTCAACATAGTATAATCTTGATTTTAGTTTGCTCATCAATCTGTCATTGCCAATTTAAAGTAACTAACTTTATCAGCTTTTTAATTCTCATTTCCTACCTACTAGATAAAACACAGGGGAAAAGGACATAGGGCAAAATTTTCCAATCCTTTTAATTTCCTCTCTCCTTTTCCTCTCTCTTTTCTTTGTGTTGTTTGTGGTTTTTATTTGTTTGTTTGTTTGTTTTCTGTCATAAATGTAACTGTCTATGATTCCAGTAGAGGAAATTGGAAAACTTACCATTCTTTCCTTTCAGTCTCTTTTAGATAATTTTTGTTATTCTTTCTTTGCCTTATTAGAGTTACAGTAGGTAGGTTACATTTCATAGGAAATACTCCTCAGTACTGTCCTGTCCCACAAAACATGTACTCTTTTGTTTAAAACTATTTGTAAAAGATAATACATAGGTCCCAAGAGTTATGAAGAAAACATTTATATTTAGTCTTCTGAATAATAGTGATTGTAAGGTAAAAAGGTCCCAAAAATGTCAGTTTCTGGCATTAGTGGCATTTACTTATTAAGTGTTTTGCAGAACTTCAAAAACTCTTTATTAAAAGAAAAAGAAGAAAAAAAAAAAACAACAAAAAAACCCCCCAACCAAACAGAGTGTTCAAGGCAGAGCTCACAGTAATTCCTTTGACTTTTTCTCTGAAGTTACCTAGTAACTTATGAGAAGTTTACCTTTCATTTTTTTAATCTCTTCACCAGGAATGTTAAGCACCTGAAAATTTGGACTATGTGCAAGGAAGCATTAAAAAAAAAAAAAAAAAAATCTATCCATTTATTTACAAGTTGGAAACATAAAACATTAATGTAATGGCTTGGCCGAGAACATATTCCTCTTGGTTATATTTGGAGTTAGTTTATTTTTGAAATAGAGAACAATCAGTACCACACATTCTCAAAACCTGATTGCAGGTTTGTAATCTGCTTCAGGCAGTTTTAGGCAAATAGGGCAGGCTAATTCTGTGTACACTTTATCATAATGCACAGAAGTATTTCCATTGGAATTATGCATTACTTGGATAATCTGAGAGTATATTTTTCATACCTGCTTCACATTAGAAAACAGTAGAAAACAAATGAGAGAATTCATGTCATTGCATATTTCTTTGTTGCTTTAATTCCACTTTGTGTCCTACATTGAAATGAAAAAGATAGTGGTAGTTTACTCTTGTACCAGTAATGGTAATGTGTATTAACTTACAGGAAACAAAAAAGTTCAGGATTTCTGAAAGGTGTTCCCCATACTGTCTGTCATTGAATTAATGTATGAGTCAATTTTCTTAGCCACAACATTCACACTCATGTAATCTAAAAACTGTTTTTGTTTTATTTTGTTTTGCTTTTTCCACTTTCCCTCCAACATGGTTTCATTTGAAGCATCTTCCACATTCTGTTGGTTTGGTGGTCATGTGTGGTGGGACTGAGAGTGGAAGAAGCTGAACTTCTTATATTCCTTTTAAGACACAGACTGTACCATTATTCCAAAACTGATCACAGTTTCAAACCAGCTTATTAATAGAGTCTTTTTTTTTGGTGACTCATTCAACTCTTTAAACTTTAGTCATTCTGAGAGACTAAAACCACATCGTGACAATAAATCTTTCATGCAGAGGATTCAGCTATGTTGCTCTCATCTACAGCAGTATTTTGGTTTAAAATTTAAGCTTCTTGTTGAACACACTGCATGAAATTCTAAAATAATTAGTATATCTTAAATAATTTGCATTGGGGAAGTTGAAAGTCTCCTAATGACCAACAAATAATACAAAGCTAACTTCATTTACACTGTTAAGGTGTCTTGGTTTAGGGTGTCTTGGTTTAGGGTGTCTTGGTTTAGGGTGTCTTGGTTTAGGGTGTCTTGGTTTAGGGTGTCTTGGTTTAGGGTGTCTTGGTTTAGGGTGTCTTGGTTTAGGGTGTCTTGGTTTAGGGTGTCTTGGTTTAGGGTGTCTTGGTTTAGGGTGTCTTGGTTTAGGGTGTCTTGGTTTAGGGTGTCTTGGTTTAGGGTGTCTTGGTTTAGGGTGTCTTGGTTTAGGGTGTCTTGGTTTAAAATTTGAGCTTCTTTTTGAACACACTACATGAAATTCTAAAATGATTAGTATATCTTAAATAATTTGCATTGGCAAAGTTGAAATTCTCCTAATGACTGACAAACAGGACAAAACTAACTTAATTTACACTATTAAAATATTTAATTACAGCAGTCAGCTGCATTGCCAAGTTATAAAAAGGTGTGTGAAAACATTTCTTTGGCTGTGTGGCCTCTGGCATCTAACACTGGAAAATGAATTTGTAACTCTGTGAATTAAGAATTTTTGCCTGAAGGCCCAGCTATTAGGTGTGCATTTCTCATGCCTCTGGATTTGAGTACACACCTGTCACTTAATCCTCTACTTCTTTCTGTACTAGTGGCTGTAGTACACAGCTTTCACTTTGCTTCTTACAATTTCTTTCCAATACTTGTTAATTACCCAGCTTTTTAAACTTGGTTTTAGTCTTTCAGTTATTCGAATAGTATCATTATAAATCTTTCATTCTTATGTGTCCTTAGAAGTTTAAAAAAAAAAAAGAGAGAGAAAGATAATTAAAAATAAACTTTAAAGAAAAAAGTGATGTGCCTGTCACTCCTGTTTTTCATAGCTATATAGTCCTAGATAAAAGATCCACATGGAGTAGTCACTCATTGGGCTGGAGTATGTGGAGTTTCTAAAGCTGCAGGATGCACTGAATGGCTTAACAGCTTCTGAAGAACACTTAGGGGCACTTTCAATAGGACCATTAAAAGAATTTTATGTTTAAAGCAAATTACACTCCACACTTGAGATTTTAACCCTGAGTTATTCCTGTACTTTGAACATAATCATATTTTGAAAGCTTGAACTTGGACAGCAGAGATTTTTCTGCACCAACTAAAAAGGGCTGGTGAGAAAGCCAAGTGGCTGGGGAAGAATTATTTTCAATAGATCATGAGAAAGATGTGAAAATTAGGATGGGGAAAAAAAAAAAGAAAAAAAGGATGTGGAAAGAGAAAGGATTATGCTACAACTGTGCTTAGTCCTAGTTCTTACAGCATGGTAAAATGAACGGGCAGAACAAGACACCAAAATAGCTTCCTTGTGGATTTAACTCCTTGTCCTAAATCTGGAGGTGAAGATGTTACATAAATGAAGAGAATAGATAATTTATTTGCATATTCTTAACAAAGTGGTTCTGGCAATTAGGACTGGAAGAAAATACAGCAGAAATTAAATATTCATGTATGTTTAATGGCTTGGTCATTATTGTCATAGAAATTATTTAACCCTTGGGACTTCAGATGCCTTTGGCATTTCCGTTACTGGCAAACAGCAGTGTAGTCAACTTCCACTTGCAAGCTTTTTAGATGAGTAAAAGCTTCTGTGTCCACTGAGATATAAAGATACAAACCTAAGTTCTTTAGCTTCCTCCTCCCCAAAGTACTGTTTTCCTATTAAACACTGTGTAATGAACTAGGATATAATTGAAAAATTGGGAAGGACAATTCGCCAACAACAACCAAGAAAAGAGATAGGGGAAAAAAAAAAGACTTAGAGGTGGTAAATGTTTCATAGCTTCTGTTTGAATGAGAAACGTTTTTCTTTATGCCAACACAAATGTTGGGGCTCTGCAGCCTGGAGATGAGAAGGCTTTGAGGAGACTTTATAGTAGCCTTCCAGTATCTGAAGGGGGCCTACAGGAAGGCTGGGGAAGGACTATTGACAAGGTCTTGCAATGCCAGGACAAGGGGCAATGGGTTTGAACTGGCAGAGGGGAGATTTAGACTGGATGTTAGGAGGAAGTTCTTTACAGTGAGGGTGTTGAGACACTGGAACAGGTTGCCCAGGGAGGTTGTGGCTGCTCCCTCCCTGGAGGTGTTCAAGGCCAGGTTGGATGAGGCTTTGAGTGACCTATTCTAGTGGGAGGTGATCCTGCCTATGGCAAGGAGTTTGAACTAGATGATCTTTGAAGTCTCTTCCAACCTTACCATTCTATGATTTTATGATACGTCTCTGAGCTACAATGAGCAGCAATGCTAGGCTGTGCAGAAATACCTAAGCAATATTTAGTACTGGAAAAGGCATAACTCTAGTGGTCAAAATGGAATATCATCTTCATGAACAAGCCAGGAAGCCTGTCTTTTTGTTCTAAGTGGAGTTAATGTCACAGTTGTTTCCAAGTCATAGGCAACTAAGAAGTACATTTTCTTGAAAGCTTACATGGGATAGTTTAATGTGGTGTACCTCTTAGTGTCTATTACAGACTAGTAAATCACACCAGAAACCATTTGTGGTTTGTTGGAAGAAGTAACAATGAACTATGAGGATTTAGCTCTATGACATACTGGAGTTTTGGTTCATTCAGCTATCATTTCTGAAACCTGGCAACTATTGTTATAACCTTAACTGTTGCTACTACCGACAGTTTTGGAGCAATGTGAAGGCTAGAATAGAGAGATAAACAAGAACCAAACCAAATGTTTCCTCCCAAAAGCCACCACATTTGTTAACAGTTTTGCTCTGTAAGCACATAAATCCAAATCAAATTACATAGTTGTGTAAATGTACTTTAAAAAGTGGTATTTAAATAAGCTAGCATGTGCCTTGAGAAGAACAGATCTGTAGTACTGCAGAGAGAAGATTCACTGTGCTGCTCTTGTTTCCCAGAAATAATTATTTTTAAAAAGTTTTATGGTACACTGTCCTGCATTGAGCCTTATGACCATGGACTATAGACCTCCAAGAGGTCTAGAGCAGCTGGGAGTAGACAGGAATTGTAAATCTGATTCACTCCCATAATTCTTTTGTGGTACTTTATTTAAGTTGGTAGCAAAGCCAGTTCTTTCTGTTCCTTCTCTCTCCTCCCAGGCAGATGCACTCTCCTAGCTGGTAACAGTGGCCAGCCTGAGCTAGCCTAGCAGTGGAGTCTGGGGAAGAAGGAGCACTGGGGCTTATGGAAAACCCTAGGTGGGAGAAGAGAAAGGGATTCTGTGGTTTTGGTTTTGGCCTGCTTGATGGGAGGTTTTGGAGAAGGTTTTGGTTTGATGGGATTCTGTGTTAAAACCTAGATGATGGATTTTTGTGTATTTCATATGCCTCTGCGCTGCTTTCCTAATCTTTGAATGTCTTCTTTATCCAATCCTCTCTGTGTGGTCTTTATTTAATTACTTTGAAAATAATTTCAGAGTTCTGTCTTCCCCCACTGCCACTTAAAGGAAGACAATATACCATGTTGGCATTACGTGGGAATACCAAAGGGATGGGGATGCAGTGTTTAAACAGGACCAAATATGAATAACTATAAGCTATAGAAAGCACATTATTTGTACGCAAAGGTGTAATTCTACAGTCTGAAGGAGAGGGAGAGGTGAGATTTTTAAAGGTCTAGGACAGTGAAAATGACAAGTCAGTTGCTAAACTAGGAAGAAAAAGGAAAATACTAGAAATGGTGGAAAAATGATAGAGGAAATGAGAACATAATCTTTAAGCAGCAGCTAGCAATGATAATCCAGAACTTCACTTTAAACTTACTAGGAACAAAATGAAATCTAATGATTTTTACTATAAGTAGTAGTCTGTTAAGAAGGATGTGCAAAAGGTACAAAGACCAGATAATGTATTATTATTTGAGAGAGGAAGAAAGGCAGATAACTAATGCAGTTGCATTATATAACGACAAAGGTTTTTGTTTGTTTGTTTGTTTTTAATTCAAAACGGAAGGGAGTACTAATGACTGTGTAAGTAAAATCATACTGATTTGTTTTTTTTAAACTCTCTTAAGGGGAGGTAGAGTTTGGTCATGTAGTTGTGGAGCCAGTATTTCTTTTTACTCCCTTTTGTATAGTGCTAGGGATGCTTTGCCTTGTGTATTCGTTCTAAGACAATCTCCCTGTCGCTGACTGGAAACAGACAGACAGCAATGTCACTCCTCCCCACACTCACTTCGTCTGCCTCCATAGGAGTTCATCCATTTTGTTGACTCACAGCCTGTATCTGAAAGAACTCCCTCTAATTGGCGATTAGCTTGCATCTATCAGTCTTGTTGTTAGGAGGATTGACAGTTGAGACAGATGTCCGAGCTTATTCAATTAAAGCTCCAGTTGCATCCATTGCCAACCTTATGTCAGGTCAGTCTTTTCAAACGCAATTTGCAAAGCTTCCAACAGGAATCTTTTTCCATTCATTCTCAAATGTGTCTCTAAAAATATTTTCTACAAATTTTCTGTTAATTTTTCTGAGTGCAATTGGAGTCTAATTTTAACTTTGTCCCTGTTTTGTTATGTGCTAGTCTGGAGCATAGACACATTTTATTTTTATAGCATGAACTCTTTTAAGTGTGCCAGACTAATGCTTCGTGATTCAGTAGTCAATATCTATAGATGGCGTTTCCAAAGGTGTTATTAGCTGTGTTCAGGTAAACAATACCTTTTATTTATTTTTAAATTTGAATCCTTTATGTGAGTCCCACAAAAGAGATTAGTTTCTCATTCAAATAAATGAGTCTCATCCAGATAAAATCTACTTGCAGTGTGACTATTAAGGTGGTGAATAAATGCCTTTTGTACATCAGAAGGATTTCATTAACAAGTCAGAATGTCCTTTTTGACTTGTTTCCAGCTTGGTGCAAGGCTTTTTCATTCTCACTGAACAGCACAAAGACAAACGAGATTTTGCTTTGTAAAGTTTCAGAAAGCCACAAAAACCCCAAAAACCAAAACAAACAAAAAAAGAACAAACCAAGGAGTGTGTGTATTCTTTTTCAGGGGAAGGGATGAAGCTAGTTGGATTTTTGTCTCCTAAAAAAATACTGATTTGTTTTTAAATCCACTGGAATTCTTGTGTAAAGATTTCTTTACAAGTGCTCTCATGAGCCATTTACTAATGTCGATAACCTTCTTTGTCAGCTGGAAGGAAGTTGTACCTCCAAATAAGCTGGTAAGGATTTAAAATACTCTAAATAAACACATAATAAATAAATAAATAGAGAGTAGAACATAGATGATGCTTCTGTCTTTGTAACAGTGATGAAAGTAAAAGGTACAGTCCAGTCTCTTGGCTGGAGAGCAGCCCTGAGGAGAAGGACCTGGGGGTCTGGGGTGATGAAAAGCTCAACATGAGCCTGCAGTGTGAGTGCAGCCCAGACAGCAACCGAGTGCTGGGCTGCATCAAGAGAAGCGTGGCCAGCAGGGCAAGGGAGGGGATTCTACCCCTTTACTCTACTCTCCTCAGACCCCATCTAGAGTACTGTGTGCAGTTTTGGAGCCCTCAGCACAGGAAGGACATGGAAGTGTTGGAGTGGGTCCAGAGAAGGCCACGAAGATGCTGAGAGGGCTGGAGCAGCTCTGCTGTGAGGACAGGCTGAGAGTTGGGGCTCTGGAGCCTGGAGAAGAGAAGGCTTGGAGGAGACCTTAGAGTAGCCTTTCAATATCTGAAGGGGGCCTAGAGGAAGGCTTTGGAGGGACTATTGACAAGGTCTTGCAACGACAGGACAAGGGGCAATGGGTTTAAACTTGCAGAGGGGAGATTTAAATTGGATGTTAGGAGGAAGCTGTTTGCAGTGAGGGTGGTGAGGCACTGGCAGAGGTTGCCCAGGGAGGTTGTGGCTGCTCCCTCCCTGGAGGGGTTGAAGGCCGGGTTGGACGAGGCCTTGAGTGAGCTGTGCTAGTGGGAGGTGTCCCTGCCTATGGCAGGGGGTTGGAACTAGATGATCCTTGAGGTGCCTTCCAACCTTACCATTCTATGATTCTGTGATTCTATAATATTTCATGACTGACAGGAGTGATCTCACTGGTACCTGAACTAAGAATAGATACTCAGACAAGAATCAGTCTCAATAGTCTTGCATCACTATCTTTATTTTAATTTCTTGTGTTCACTGTAGTACCATCACGTTGTATTTTGAGGAACATCAAAACCATATTTGGATTCAATCTTCTTGTCCCTATTTTCTGCTATCCTTTTATCATTGAACAGGTTTGGATATAAGTGGTAAACCTGTATAGGTAAATTATTTGAACAGCTTGAGTCCCTAAAGAGGGGGAATGGAACTGAGACAGAGATTTCATTTAATTTTTATACTGATACTAGGTAGTTCAGCTGTATTTTGTGCAGTGTGTCATTTGTAATGTAGATAGTGGTGGTGTGTCTACGCAGAATAATTGGAATGTTCAGTGTAAGATCCTCTGCACAATATATTTCCTTGAAAATCTAGTTTAATTTTGATGTTGATATTCTACTTTGGGTTTATGCGTCTACCTGCTTTTTCTGTTATGGGATACAAGTAGCCTATTTATGGAATCTCATTTTTTCTCAGGCTGAACTGGTGCTCTAATTGGTTCCATAGCTCATATCTAGCAACATCTTTCAAAACTGTGGAAGAAGTTACGGCTATATCCGAAAATATTGCAGATTGGACTTTAATCAAACCTAATTTAAAGTGTATTTGAAAATATACTATGTGTATTACCTTAACCTATTAAACTTTTGAAGTGGTATGGTTAATAATGTCTAAAGGAGTTCGAAAAGAATGAATTCCTTCCTTGTTTCTATCAGAGTTTTGTTTTATTTTTTTTCTCCTGAGAAGCATTTCTTTTGTTCTTCACTTTCCAAATAACCTTGAAAATTTATAGGCAGAACAAGTGGGGCATACTTGCTGAGAGTGTTCAGGATCAGAAATTGAAAACTCTCCTTTTATAGTATCCCAAGAGTTTGTGTAGAAGTTTTATGTCTTCTTTTGTTCTAAGGCATGCAAAGCCTTCTGGGTTTCATTTAACAGAATAATGGTACCAGATTTTTGTCATTTTTATTCTTATATATAACCAAACCATCAAAACAAACAGATTTTTTTATTTTTTTTTTTACATTAGCTTTATGAAATACTATCGCTTGGTTTACCTAGTTATTTTGTACATGCCTGCATATATATGCAGTGCTTCTTACCTGGTCTTGAGGAGTTAACCTTTTACTCATGATATTGTCCATTTCTATGGGCATTGTTTATGACAGGTGATATGGTTATGGCCAATGAAAAGATTAAAAAAGCTCACTGGCATTTGAATAAGTCCCCTTGGGCTGTATAGTGGATATACTAAAGGAGCTGGCCAAGCAAGACAACCACTTTGCCAAGTGGGCTGGTTACCAGCTGAAGGATCTTACATTTTCATAAAAGGCATTTTGACAAACCTGATTGGCAGGTTGTTTGACAGTAACTGTACCCCAAAATTTTGGGAAAGGCAGAATGCAAGATGCAGATAGAGGTGATAAAAGGGACATCTGCCTTAGAAGGAAACCAGGATCTCTACAAAGAGAAGGAAAGTGAATATTCTCAGCAAATTTGACCACATACCCCACTCCACTCGAGTACTAAGTGATACCAAGGAAACACTTACAAATGTGATATAATTTGACCATATCTGTATATTAAGGCTGTGTTAAGTACAACTGAGATAAGAGATTCAGTACATGACTCTGTTTTGTTTCATCTGAAGCTTAGAAAAAGTAAATTACAAACTTGGAGCTCTGATTTATGGTGGTCAGGTAGCTAAGGTTTGTAAGTAAATACACAGAATCCAAAGAAGTGATTGCCTTTTTTTTTTTTTTTTGGACTCTGATACAGTGAGAAAATGAAAACTCAATTCTTTGTGAAATCCTTTCCCAAGATAATTTCTTCCTAAAAGCTTTTCTAGAAAACCTAAAGTCAGAGACTGAATCTGATCTCTTTTCACAATGAGGAAGCTTAGCAATAAATGGATTCTGTCTGGGATATAGGCATAGCAGCGCAACCAGATTTGATCACAGAAAAGCTTTACTAGAACTAATGTCAGGCAGAAACAGAATTAAGCTGCTTGTTTCAGCTCTGGAACAGAGTGTTCAGAAATGCAAGATTTAAGGCTTGTCGATTCCCAACCCGAGCTGAGCCACTTATTATCCAGTTACTCTCAGGGCAGTCTAGCCTCAAAAGGTTTATTGGCATAGCACAGCAGCATGTTAATGCAGCTAGACTGCTTCCAGAGCAGGACAAATAATTTCCCGCAGTACTGTATAGGCTTGCTATTCTGGGACCTCTCCCTTGATCTTCCTTCCATGCTTTAATTAGGTAGCTACTAATTCTTCTACATTCTTCATTCTGAGGGCTGTGTCATGCTACTAATTCAATAATGGCACACTACCTCTTTATAATGTTAAAAGTGCTTTGGTCAGCACTTGAAAATTTAAGTAGCTGAAGTTAGTCACTGTAATTAGAGACCTCAGAATTTTAAATGGTTTGGAGTTCCTTCTGATTGGGGCTGGGGAAAAGGATGTGGGCTAGCAATCAGGATGCATTTTAACAAACAAATTGCAGACAGTCAGTCTGTTGATAGACAGCTGACAACAGAAAGATTTCAGATTTTAGTTTAGTCCCTGTATTTTGTATTTTTCTACCTGACTTTTATGTCAGATATAAATGTGAACACTATGACGTAATTCACCAGAGTATTGATGTTGTAGTGACAAGTGTCAAGGACAGTGAAGTGTTTCTATATATATATATCTTTTGAACGCCGTTCTTGTAGAACAAGAGGGTACTTTCATTATGTGAACTTGTGTTATAGTTGACACTATGTACAACTAAAGTTCAAGAGGGATCAGGTCACTGTTGACTGAGTGGGTAATGACCATGTGGTAAAGATAATGTTCATTTCTCTTGAAGAAATCATCAACTTAGACCTCAAGTGTATTTTTAGTTTGTTGGGAGAAAATACATATATGTATGAATTGAAGCCTAATTTATTTTGTAACTAAAATGAGTTTCTCCCCCTTTTACATTATTTTGTAACTAAAATGAGTTTCTCCCCGTTTTACATAAGGCTGCTAAAGTGCCTTTAATATGTCACCATCAATGAAATCTTTTGTTGAAAAAAAACACGTGAATGGAAGATTGGAAATCTACATTAACCAACAATTTATGACTGAAATTTATTTGGAAGGGCAGTATTTTATACAGGCAAATGTAATTTCCCCTACTAAACCTGGTACCTCTTGCTGTGTTGAAGTTTTAGTCCAAGAATTAGACACAGACAAGTACAGGATAGAAAACTGGTGAGGTTCCTCTAGAGTGATTGCAGGTCCTTAAACCAAGAGAAAGAATCTCATGATTAATAGTTATTACACAATAGTAAATACACAGTAGTTAATGAGCAACTTTCAGAAAGCTTGTGTTGTGCATTATATTGTGCAGAAATAAATCTGTGGTCACATGGGGACAGAGTGGCTGGAGAGCAGCCAGGCAGAGAGGAACCTGGGGGTACTGGTAGATAGCAGTTGAAGATGAGCCAGCAGTGTACCCAGGTGGGCAGGAAAGCCAATGGCATCCTGGCCTGGATCAGGAGCAGTGTGGCCAGCAGGAAAAAGGAGGTTATTCTGCCCCTGTACTCAGCACTGGTCAGGCCACACCTGGAGTGCTGTGTCCGATTCTGGGTCCCTCAATTCAAGAGAGATGTTGAGGTACTGGAAGGTGTCCAGAGAAGGGCAGCAAGCCTCGGGAGGGTCCTGGAGCACAGCCCTGTGAGGGGAGGCTGAGGGTGCTGGGGGTTGTTTAGCTTGGAGAAGAGGAGGCTCAGAGCAGACCTCATTCCTGTCTATACAACTACCTGGACAGAGGTTGTAGCCAGGTGGGGTTGCTCTCTTCTGCCAGGCAACCAGCAACGGAACAAGGGGACACAGCCTCAAGTTGTGCCAGGGGAGGTCTAGGCTGAATGTTAGGAGGAAGTTCTTGTCAGAGAGAGTGATTGGCGTTGGAATGGGCTGCCCAGGGAGGTGGTGGAGTTGCTGTCCCTGGAGGTGTTCAAGAAAAACCTAGATGGGACACTTAGTGCCATGGTCTGGTTGATTGGTTAGGACTGGGTGATAGGTTGCACTGGATGATCTTGGAGATCTCTTCCAACCTGCTTGATTCTATATGTTTGAAGGTCCAGGCTATGCTAGGGTTTTGGTGCCTGTTTGTTTGTGTTGGTTTGTTGGTTTGGGGTTTTTTTTTTTTTTTTTTTTTTTTTTTTTTTTTTTTTTTTTTTTTTTTTTTTGTGGGTT
>VWZE01004263.1:78978-99594 GCA_013396675.1 Eubucco bourcierii
GGGTTAGAAGAAAAGTGGTTAGTGAGGATTAATCAGCAGAGGAGTCAGAGCCCAGAAACTGCTAGATCACCCTAGCAGCTCCTGTTCTAGCAAGCGACAGAGAGAGACTGACTTAGCTATTGTTTTGGTTAGTATTCCCAAACAGTTTCCCAGCAAGCGTATGAGTGAAGTAGACATCATGATGTTTTCCTTTCACAGCCTATATTGTAATCTTCTCTATTAAAATATCCTAATTAGCCTCAAACCAGCACAAGGGGGAATACTTAGCATGAGAGTTGGACAGCTAAAGTACTCTTCATAAGTAATTTATACGTTGTATACATCAGACATAAGCAGCTCTTTTTTCTTTTTACACCTGTTGCATGGACAAAGGAGATGGTGGTGAAGATAATTGTGAAAAAAACACTTAATCACACTGGCTAATGGTGCAGATCTGTCTTATCTGGGTTCTGCTCAGCCACACAAGTTCTAACCTACAGGGCTGTTAGTTCTTCACACCTTTTAGCAGTGCTTCAGGGAGATGAAACTAAACAAGGCAAAATGTTATGGCCAAAAATATTAAGTCTTGATGATACTCTGAGATAAAAATTTAGCCCTCAAACTCTTAAGTGCTGGACGGTGTAATAGTAGCAATATGATCTGCATTCTTCAGTGTCCAATTGCTTTAGAATCTTAACTAGAAACCTAATTTCTGTAAGTTTTTAGTCTTAATTAGAAATTACTCTATATGGCATCGAGGTAAAAAAACTAGGAGCAAGAACTAAACATGGTATCACAGTTTTGATACCAGTCTTGAAAGTAACATTTCCTTTAACCCTGAATCACCCTTTACTCAGGAGAGTAAATCTTCTCAGTGACCAAATTTTAGGAACACTAAATCTGAGTGAAATGGTAAAAAGTGTTCTTCATTCCGAATACATAATAATGTTTGAGTGGATGAGCCTAGTTCTGACTTTTTTTAAAGAGTTCATTTTATCTTTTCCATGCAAAATAAATTGCATTCCTATTGCATCAGGAATAGTGTGGCCAGCAGGAGCAGGGAGGTCATTCTCCCCCTGGACTCTGCACTGCTTAGGCCACACCTTGAGTACTGTGCCCAGTTCTGGGAACCTCAATTGAAGAAGGTCATTGAGGTACTTGAGCATGTCCAGAGAAGGGCAATGAGGCTGGTGAGAGGCCTCAAGCGCAGGGCCTATGAAAAGAGGCTGAGGGAGCTGGGATTGTTTAGCCTGCAGAAGAGGAAGCCTTCTTGCTGTCTCCAACTACCTGAAGGGTGGTTGTAGCCAGGAGGAGGTTACTTTCTTCTCTCAGGCAAGCAGCACCAGAACAAGAGGACACAGTCTCAAGCTGTGTCAGGGGAAGTTTAGGCTGGAGGTGAGGGGAAAGTTCTTCAGTGAGAGAGTCATTGAGTGCTGGAAAGGGCTGCCCAGGGAGGTGGTGGAGTCAGCGTCCCTGGAGGTGTTCAAGGCAGGTTTGGAGGTGGCACTTGGTGCCATGGTCTGGTCTTGAGTTCTGTGGTATGGGGTTGGACTTGATGATCTTTGAGGTCTCTTCCAACCTTGGTGATACTGTGAAATGTAACCAATATTTAATAACTGGAGTGTTTTGCCAACTGCAGTATTGCTGATTAAGCTTCTTTCATTCCTAGACTTCCTAGGTACAATATATACCTTTTTTCTTCAGGACCTACGAAAGACCTATTAATAGAAGTCCTTCACCCAGCGCTGTCAGGGCTCCTTTCCTTCCCAGTATTAGGAAGTGTGGTCATTTATCTTGTGATGCTCAATCCCATCTTTCACACTTGATGAAACCTTGCTTCAAGATAGGTCTTGTGGCATTCTGCTTCGTCTTTCATAAATGAAATGCTGTTAATAAAACAATTACACGCAGACTGCATAGCATTGAGAGCAGTCTAGTGTATGTATCTACCAGTAGGTTTAACTGATGTTACTTTTAATTTTGCTTATCAGATCTAAATTTTCTCCCTCCCTTTTTGACAGCTGTGACTGAAGTGAAAATTGATTCTAGATTTTTTTTTAAGATCTCTTTGTCATTAGGCTTGTGGAGCTCCATTGAAAAGCCACAGATAAAAGATGCTGATGGACGAGGTGCAAGGATTAAAACTATGCCCTGTTTGTGTGTGGGGCAATAGATCTGCAAGGCTGAGTTCATTTTCTCCTTGCTATTGTTAGTGCTGGTCTGGAAGATGAAAATAGAAGCTGCCTCTTTCCCAGTGTGTTTTTCAGGGCATTTCCATTTGTGAGATTGCTCGCCAATGCTAAAAACCTCATGCCCTATTTTTTTTTGTGAACAGAAAGTAGATTTTTTTGGGAAAGAGAATATTTATATCTACAGAATGCAGTAAGAGAAAAGTATAGGAAAAGCACATGGAATTTTGCACCCAACATGCAGTGAAGTGCCAAGCTTGCACAAAAAATAGTTCAGCTTTGACTGGAAAATATGCAAAAAACCTAAGTATTACTGACAGCCTAAGTAACAACTCCACCTTCACCCACACACAGCCCTGAGCCAGTGTTGGTTTATTCTTCTGTTTGAAAATCTAAAATCTAGCTTGCTTTGCCTTCATCTAGCTCTTTTGCCACTGCCATGCTAGAGAGTGGATTTCGAGATGTGGCTCGAGTTCAGACCTTGAAAAGAATATGAAATTATTCAGACTCTCCACAAGAGCTTCATTTGTTGTAGTGAATTACATTGATCACTGGATACTATTAGGAAAGGGAAGGAAGGAGGGATCACACCGTTTGAAGAGGTCAGATTAAATCAACCAGAGAGGTTCATAGTGTCAAAAACATGGCACGTAGTGGGGGGAGGGGGGGCAAAGGAAAAAAAAAAAACTTTTATAGCTGATAACTTAATTATCTGGCACTATCACTTTAGAAGGGCTTTTAAACATGTCCAAAGTGTCTACCAAAATTTTCATCTGGAGTGACAGCAGATTTTTAAGTAAGGATAAAAATGCAGTAGTCTTCCTGGAATAAGACTCTGACAGACTATGATGAATTACCTTATTACAGTTGTTCGCATGACAAATGTACTTGATCAGTGCTTCTTCTTGGGAATAGCTGAGCTTATCCAGAGGCAAAAGTTGAAAGGAAATTAAAGCTAACTAGTAATCCTAAGTGGAATACATCAGAATTTCTAGCAACAGAAGCTGAGAAAACTAATCAATTATGGTGTATGTCAATAACAAAACACTTCTCCTGTCCCCTGTAGTTTGAGTTCTTCCCTTATCTGTTTAATATTATTGATAGAAATTTCACATCCACATATTTGGTTAAAATGAAGAGTTGTACTTAAAGCAAAATGCATTATAAATAGCAAGATTTAGACTTTTTCCGTGATGCAGGACCAGTCACACAGAAGTGACTTAGAGTGCTTACCTTGAGCACAGATGCTGACAGGGAAATTGAGATGGGCCAGATCTGCCCGTTGACAAATCACACCTGACACTGCTGCATGTGAAATTTGCAGCCTCGGTAGTCCTGGTTACAGAGCCAGTTTGTGGCTATGTATCAGCTGCAGGTGTCCCGATGCTAGCAAGAGAACTGCAGGGCAGCCTCTGTGAGGTGAGTCGACGCAGCTGGTTCCAGCTAACCCGGTGAAGGGCATGGCTAAGCCCCAGAGCCATGATGGCAGCGTTCTGGGGGAAAGCCTGTGTGAGAAGGGGCAGGATGGTGCACAGGTGCTGAGGGAGAAAGTCTGGAAAAGAACCCTGTGAGTGAGTCTCTGGAGAGGAGCAGGTGATCCAGGTGCCAAAGCAGGATTTCATTTCAAGCCCTTGGAGAAATTGTGATGGAGTAGGTATCTGCAGTGCAGCTATGGAGGACACATGCTGGAGTAGGGGGAAAGTGATAGTAGTAGGACTAGGACTGGGGCCAGCAGAGGGAAATGCTCCTATCCCAGCCATTGCTCCACCACTCAGCTGTGCAGGGAGGCAGAGGAATTTGCAACAGGGGAGTGTGCATATGTTTCTGGGTTTGTATTTGTTTCTTACTATCCAAATCTATTTTCCTAAGGTCAAACCTGTTTTGCTCACAACAACCAAAAAAAAAAAAAAAAATTAAAAGAGTAGTCTCATCTTACTATGCCCTCCCTGTTCTTTTGAGGAAGGAGGGTGAGAGTAGTTGGATGAGTGTGTGGCAGCCAGTTAAGGTCATCCCACCACAGCTCCTCTGGTTTTTGTTTGTTTGTGGGTTTTTGGTTTTTTGTTTGTTTGTGTTTTTTCCCCTTGGTTTGGTTTGGTGTGGGTTTTTTTGTTCTGTGTGTTTTTGTTTTTTTCTGGCTTGTTGGTTTGGGATTTTTTTGGGATTTTTTTTTTGTTTGTTTTTGTTTGTGGGTTTTTTTGTTTTTTGTTTGGGGTGGTTTTTGTTGGTTTTTTTTTTATGGGTCTTGATATAACATCTCAATTTAGATGTATATCTAGAGCACAGGTTATTTCCTCTTTTCTTCAAGTGTTTCCAATTACAATACTCTTAAGGTATAGTGTGGAATGCAGAACAGTATTCAGACTTTTACTAGCATTTGTCAAACAAACTCGTTTCAGTTTCTTAAAATACTAAGACAGTAATGCTCGCTTTTAATTTCTACATTATTTCAAAAGAAACTCGTGGTGTAGGACTTAATATATGATTATCTAGCCAGTGTCATCAGAGCTGTCATAACCTGTAATTCTTTCATCTGCCCAATTTAGAATTTAGACTTAAAAAATAAAATTTTCAGTGCTGTAAACACATAAATTAGGTTGTTACACCAAATTTCAGTTGGTAGTCTGCAAGGCTCCAAGTCTGTCTGTCAAGACAACAAATCTCAGTAACAGGTCAGGAGGAAAATTTGGATAGAGAAAAATGTTTCATACAAATTAGATGTTTTGGTTTGACCCATTATTTTATTTTTAATAATTGTCATAGTCGTTTAAAGTAGTCTGAACTGGTTTTGTTTGTTGTTTATTTAGTCCTTAAGCAAAACATACATGGTTCTGATTCTGTCATCATTTTCTACCAGCATGTGGCATGGCAAGTTCATAAGTACACTGGTGGTGTATTGCTCTAAGTAATGGAAATTAAGTTGAAGTCATGCTGTAGGTACAAACCATTTTTTTGTGATGCATTCACCAAAACTTTTTGAGTGGGGTTGTTTAATGGATGTTTGCTATTCTGATTCAGTCATTGGCTAAGATTTTCAAGTGAATACTGGGAATTAGGGATATTGTTTCCTAAGTTTTTTGGTTATATGCAATTATAAGTTTATTTCAAGGCATGATTTGAAAATCAACCACACGTGCAAAAAAGCTTATGCTGTTGTTTATCTTGGCTTTAGAGGACAGATAAGTACATTTGCATCCAAGCTTTTGAATCTTGTCAGAAAACCATTTTCTAAAGAAGAATTAGTTCTGTCAGTGCTTAGCTTTAAATTGTGGAAAATAAGATTTTGTTATTGCTTGTGCTTTGTAATAATATGTTCATGAAGTGCTCAACATACTTTAATCACCTTGATCACACACTAAACTAACTGCAGTTAATGGAATGCCTTGTCAACTATTCTGGGAGTAACATTGCCAATGTAAACACAATTTCCCTCACTGCTTTCTTTGAATTGTTCTCGTGTTTCTAGGGCTTAGAGAGCAGGAAGGGGACTGTATTTGGGTCAAAAGACATATTTTATTATCATAAGTATCTGTCCAGGCAAATACAATGTCTCTGAAAAAGTTAGCACCTAGATGGGTTTGCTGGAAATTCTTAGCTCAACCTCTTCACTTTTTGTGTTCAAAGCGCACTGCGTTAACTTAGCAGTCAATGAAGCTGTGACAAGCAGCAACACAGCTAGCATACTTCACCCATATTTTTAAAAAAGTTATAATCTCTGTGTTTTACTAAGCTGTCTTAATTAGTGGACAAATCTCTCCATAACAGTAAGGAACTCTGTAAGAACTTAAGTAGAATGTAAGCAGATGCATAAAAAAATATGGAAACCATTTTTTTTGTTCTTTTTTTTTCTCTTCACTGTAGGGATGTGTAAGCTGGCTATATAGAGTATATTCACCCTGACAGTGGTAATACAGCTGCAGCAGTAGGGTTGTATATTCTTCCTGCCCTATGTACATTTGCAGTGCAGCCTATATAGATATTCTTCTGAGGAAAAAAAAATACCCAACAAAGTTTATTTACCTTCATGGGAAACAAGATTGATTTGGACTCTTCTTTATAAACATATTCCTAAAGGCTCAACGTGATCATTTCCCTCATACTTACCCAATACATTCCATCTTACTGCTTTTGCTCTTACTGTAGCTAGCTTTGTGAACATTCTTATGTTGGAAATGCACAGGAACAGTAGGTATCTCTACCAATAACTTCCATATTCATGGTAATTAAAAAGGTAATTAAAAAAAATTGTCTGAAGATGAAAGGATTCTGTAGTTTCTATATCAGTCTTTGACTGCTGTTCTCATTCAATCAGTGTGTGTCTCAAGCAACATTTAAAGTGGGAATCTGAACTGAAAGGTTGAGAAGGCAAGTGAGGGCTGCGAGGAGTTATTGAAGACAAAGATGCTGGACCTGACAAAAACAGCACTTTATCCTGGTCAGGACTGATTTCATCCCTCAGTTGGGTTCACACGATATTTGGATTGAAGAATTCTATCAGATAAAATGAGACAAAAGAATAGTTAGTATCCTGTGTCTCTCCTCTCCCTTTTTCTCTTGAAGGCATTTCTGATTCACACATCTGCTCCTTATTTCAGTTCTCAAATATTTTATTGATTTATTGTGAGTCTTAATTCATTTCTTTATAACACAGTTTTAAATTACCAGTGAAGGATGTTGAATAGTAAACAAAATCCTACTCAAACTCGTACTATTTTAATGTTTCTCACTGTGCTTTGTTGTGCAGAGTTATCTATCATGTCCTTGTTTCAGATACCTGGCTTATTGTAGTGCGTAGCATAGATCTAGTCAAATGGTACTTCTGTTGAGATTTTGACAAAGCAGTCGAACAGAAGAGTGGGTAAAACTGTAAATTAATTGAATGGATAGACTTGGGCCTAATACTTCTTTAGCCGTCATTGGCTTGTTTTGTTCTGCTTAATTTAGCTGCTTTTCAGCTCATAAACTTCAAAGTCAACCCAAAGTCAAACTCAAGGAGGATTCATGATGCAAATAGACCTGATTATCTGGAGAGGTGTGAGCAAGCCTGGTATCTATGCAGTTTGCATACCTGTGGTGAAGATGTCAATTTTTAATTTTTGTCTTCTGCATTTGAGCTCAAAAAGTAAATCTGTGGTGAGAAATGAAGAAGGAGGTTGCTAACATTCGCTATATAAAATCACCAGTTAAAAAAATCTTAAATAAGGCACCTTTCTGAAGGGAAGGCATTTTCAAGTAGCTTGTGATTTATAGTAATTTGGCTCATCAGTAGTGATCACAACCAAAAACTATGCTCTTTTTTATTGCTGTGGATTATTTTATAATGCATTTTCCCAAGTTGGTTTTAAGAACAAGGTATCTGTTCAAGACTGCTAATTCATACTGTACCATATCATAAACACTGCAGTTGATTGTTAACTGGTTGGGTATTGATTGAACTCAGCATATTTCTACCTGATAGATCATAAAACCTTTAAAATCCAGTTTACATCTTAGTTGAAAAGCTCTGATCTATTTAAATTGTATAGGAATTAACTCTAAAGCTTTACAGAAACCTACAGTGATGTTATTTCCTCATCTTATTTCCTGTTTCTATACATCTACATTGCACAGAACTTTTCCTCAGTCTAGTTTCCTTTGTGTGTTTTGACTGTGTCAAATTGGAGTAGAACAGTGCTGTTTTGCTATCCCATACCGAAGAACTTTCCTTACTAATGATTACAAAGTGCTTGTTATTCACCAGTATCTGCTGCTCAGCTAAAAATACAGAGTGTAATACTCTCTGCTATATATTGCAGCTTCATTTAGGTTGGTTGGTTGACTTGTTTGTTTTGGTGGTGGTGTTTTGTTGGTTTGTTTGGTTTTTTTATTTTGGTGTGGTTTTTGTTAGTGGTTTTGTTGTTTTGTTTGGTTGGTTTTTTTTGTTTGTTTTTTTTTTAAGTTTTCTAGGGTGGAGTTTTGTTTGTTTGTTTTTCCTAGTTATTGTGTCATGGTTACTTGAATCTGTAATTGTTTTGATATTTCAGGTACAAGTAATGTAGGTCTATGTTTGCTCTTAGAATTTGTTTCTCTTTTTCAAACAGCACTTTGAAATTTCTCTCACACAACGTAAACCAGCGCTGACGGCCACAGCAGTGGCAGTCGTTAATAAAATCAGAATAGTAAAAAAATCCTAAGACAAATGCATTTTGGATTCTACAATTTACAAGGAAGAGCAGAAAAGGAAAGGTAGAACTAGTAATAATATATGACATTAATTGAAGTCAATTGAACTGGAAAAGAAGGTTCCTGCAGTTAGTATATCACTTGTGGTCAATACTCCGCTTGCCCACTAGATGGACTCAAGGAGCTCCTTTCTGCTTATGGCTGAAGGCAATGGTGAATTACAAGAGGCTTGAAATATTTACTCATAAAATATCATTTCCTGACTGACAGGGCTGGCTACAGCTTCAGACAGTACCCAAACACTTTCAGGGAATTCTGTTACTGTCTTGTCAGCCACTGAAACTTCTAATTCTTCCCAGGCTGCTGGGAAAAGGAGGCAGTCAATCTCTGACCTGCTCCTGATCTCCTCTGGATGATCTGTGTATCCCCAGGACTTCCTGTCTTGGCAGAAGGCTTTCAAGAGCAGGCAGGTTATCTTGTGATGTGCAGTCTCAGCATGGTGTCGTACTGGCTGTGCAGGCTGATTGCATGACTATGCAGGATACAGTGGGGCAGCAGGAGCATGGATACAACAGCAGAAAGCACAGGTACAATGGCAGAGCACATTGTGCTCCCTGCTCATCTCCTTTTATCAATACAGCCCAAGACTAATGGGCTTTTGAACACAGATTAGCCAATCAGAATGGCAGTTATCCCAACCTGACCATATTAGATGAAACCGCATGCTTGCTTTATCCTTTCTAGGGCAGAGCACAGTCTTGCACAAGGCATGCACAAGCTGAGCCTGTGTACCTTGTTTACCACAGACTGCAAAGGGTCAGGGTCCTCAGTCTCAGTGGCTCCAGGTTCTTTGTTCTTTTTCCAGTGGTTGCTTCTCCCTAAAACAGAGAGAGGGAGAGCAGAAAAAACATCTCTGGCCAAACCAGGACATGAATAAGCCTGTTTTGGCTTGCTTAGGCCTACCACGACACTATCCCATACCAAAGAACTTTCCTTACTAATGATTGCAAACCAAGTGCTTCTTATTCACCAATATCTGCTGCTCCGCTGAAAATACAGAGTGTAATACTCTATTCTATATATTGGAGCTTGGTGTTGGTTAGTTGGTCGGTTGTTTGGTTTTGTGTGTGTGGATTTGTGTTTGCTTTGTTTGTTTGTTTGGTAGGGTTTTGTTTGTGTTTCCTAGAAAAAGTGTCCTGGCTACTCAAATCTAAATGTTTTGATATTTCAGGTACAAGCAATATAGCTCTATATATGCTCTTAGAATCTGTTACTCTTTTTCAAACAACACTTTGAAATTTCTCTCACACAATACAAAACAGTGCTGATGGCCACAGTAGTGGCAGTCATTAATAAAAATCAGAATAGTAAAAAAAATCCAAAGACAAATGCATTTCGGATTCTACAGTTTAAAAGGAAGAGTAGAAAAGGAAAGGTAGAAGGGATCCAACAGAAAAGGGTGCTCTTCTGCAGCTGCTGTGTTTGGTCTTAGCCAAATGGTATGGCCGCCGCTTGACTAGGGAAGATGTGTAGGACTCTGACAGGACTTGTAGTGTCAGAGCTTTCACATGGTCTTCCATTCACTGAGCTTGCTTTGCTCTCACCAATGGTAGTTCAGCGTGGAAGTCCCCTTTGATACTCCCTTTAGGAAGGGGTCTTTGATGGCAGCATCTAGAGACTTGCCAGCACAGGCAACTGTGGCTCAGAAAGATACTAGCACACTACTCCCACAACTGTTACATTGGAGGTTTGGTGCTGTTGGAAGGGTGCTGGTGCACTGAGAAGCTCGATGGAGCATGGACGTTTCTGATAATTATAGTTTAGAAGGACTCTATTGGATAAGGATCACGATTTTCGCTGTATCTTACAAATGAACCAGTAATAATTTAGGCTGTTTTGGAAAGTTCTACATTGCTAGGATTTTTACAAATTTAGAAAAGTTTATTTGGAAAGAACAAATAAACCTTTGCATTATGAAAATTGAGGGCTCTGATAGTGAATTTAAAATTTTTAGTAGTGCAGAGCAGGCAAGTATGATGATGGAAGATAACTTCTTCCAGCCATGAAAGCTTTCCATAATCATTTTAACTTTTCTGAATTTCAGTCACGAAAGAAAAAGAAGTATTTTCGATTTTTCTTTTAATCTCAAAAGATTTTAAGATTACAACAGTTCTAAATTAAACACATTTACATATTAACATCTAAATATGTTATAGTTTAACAAAATCTGATAGTTAATATTCTTTATGGAATTTTCTAGAATTGTAATAAAGCCTTTATTGGAAGTGATGTGGTTGAAACCAAACAGGTTTCCTCTAAAAGAATAACATCACACTAGAAAACATTTACCATTGGGAGACTTTCTTCTTATTTTTTCTTTTATCTAATTTTTTGAAGTCCCCCAAAGCCATCACTTATCCCTGACCTCTTAGTTACAGTCATTGAAGAAAATACACAAAACCAGCTTTAAAAAAACAAATGTTCCTCAGCTAGTTCCTGTGTGTTGTGTGATCTAAGACTTTAGTGGTTACTTAGCAGTTTTGATCTCACCAGAGAGAGTAAGGGTAAAAAAGGACTTCTCTGTTCTATAGGTTGTAATAATGGGAAAGAAGAAAAGTTAACTCTCCCATCCCCTGTCCCATAACTGTTCACTGAGAAAATCAGTTAGATTGTCCAGTGGAAAATAAAATTAGATTAAAGGAAAGATTTGCTTTCTCTGCCAGTGAAGCTAGTTCCCTTGACTTGCTGAGGGTTGTGCCATTTTGAGTATTGCTGTTACCAGAAATTAACTTGGTTCCAGTTTATAAAGAAAACAGGTTTTAAGTGATTGAAGTTTAGAGTGGGAAATGTCACCAAGGAGTCTTGGGGTCAGTGCATGGCCACGTAAACAGAACATGAAGAAACTGCAGCATTTGTGGGTAGCCAGAACTAAGTAGATGCATGGTTGCTGGACCTGGAAGAAATTGTCTCCAACTTTGTGCTTGGGGTTTATGCTGGCAAATCTGGGACAGGATCATAGAAGTGTTTGGGTGACCAATGGCATGGGCGTTCTCATGTAGCCTTCTGGTTAATCTGAAGCCAGCACTAGAGCCCACATGAATAATTTGTTTCAAAATGCAACATCAGTGTTCAGGTCCAAGAACAAGAACAATGGATGCTCCCCTTTTTCTGTTGGTTTTCCAGGTAGTAGTTGGTTTGCACTGACATGGAACAGTGCTGTAATAACATAGGAGCCCATTCCCAGACCCAGGTGGGTGGCAGGCTTATGAGACAAGAGGTTGAGCTGTCCTGCTCTTCAGCTGTATGGCAGCAGCATTAGGCCCTGTGGTGGTTTGGGAGTTTCCCTCCCCCTCCCCACTTTGTAAAATCACTCAGACTAGACTCAGCCACCTGGAAGTTAAGGACTGAAGCTCTATTTACAGCTTAGCACAATATACAAGCAGAGATATACACAATAGACAGGAATAGTTACAGAAATATACAAGTTAAAGGTAATAAGAAACACAATCCCCCTCCCAGAAATCAGAGTCTCCAGGAGGGGCTCCCAACCACCCTTCCACCTTCTCCCCACCCCTATACCTTACCCCAGGGATTGGCTTACAGGCAGGTGAGTTTGGAGGGTTGGCCAAGGGAGTTAGAAGGAAAGTGGTTAGTTAGGTTAGCAGAGAGGCCAACAGACCCAAACCCACAGCTGGAGAGTGTCTGCAAGCCTGAGTGTCATTTAGACCCGAGTGTTATTTATGTTTTGTGTTCTTAGTCTTAAACGTCCCAGCAAGCCTATGAGTGAAGTAGACATCACCATTGTTTTCTTTTCACAACCTATAATATAATTTTCTCCATTAAAATACTCCAATAAACCTCAAACCAGCACAGGCCCTGGGGTGGGAGTTGCAGTGGGAGGGTGTGTGTGCAGCAACCCTTACCTCAGGCCTTAGTGATCTGCAGGGTGAGCTCCAGTCAGAGAGGCCAGAACCTGTGTGATCCCAAGTGCCAGGGCAAACCCCAAAGCACCAACAGTGATTGTGTAGACAAAACTTTGCAAAATGCTTGGGTGCAGAAATAAAGGGGACGAGAAAGAAGAACCCCTCGTCTCTGGATGGAAGGCCTGAATTTGTGGTTGTGCCTTTCTACACCAGTGTTGTGTTGGAAAAAATGTGGAAGTTGGAAGAAGAGAGGTATGACCTAAGAAATTATGAAATTGCATCCAGCTGGGTATTAAGACTCTGGAGATCTCTGATCTTCCTCCTCCTAGGATGGTGGGGACTTGTCCCCTCTGTGGTAGTGAGAAGACACGCTGAGTATATAATCTGGAAGATACTCTTAGAGACCCATGAGAGAGAACCCAAAAGCTTCAAGGAGAGAGAAACTGAAGGAGGCACCCAGGGCACCCAGCGGTCTTAGCCCTGGGCTTTGCAAAACAAACGTAGCCAGAGTCTCAAGGTTGACCCACTTGCCTTTTGTGTCAAAATGTGCTCTGTCTCCTGTAACTTGCAAAACTGCACTTATCTGTGTTTGAAGTGTCTCTGTATCTAAGTCCATTTAATATCTACATTATCAATGTGGTTTTAAACCATGACAGTGAATGTTTGAATAAAAGACAGTAATAAATTTTTGGAGTAGATAAAGACAATTCTGTCATACTGTGTTGGATAAGGAAGTATTAAAAGCCTTCAGACTAAGCAATTGGTCAAGAACATGATAAATGGTAGCTTGTTAAGACGTACTGGATACCTTTAAGTAGTTAGAGATGCTACAAAATGGGGAAGGAGAGAGGTGAAGAGAACTGAAAATGTAGCAGTAGCAAGGCAGTCACAGGTGGACAAGATTTTATAGTATTGGTGAAGTTCAGTTTAAGTGGAGAAGTAATGACAGCGTGAATGAAAAGAAAAATGCTGAAGTGTCTTTCTTAACAGACAAGAAAGAAGAGAGATTGGAGTGGTGGCATCACTGTGGGGGAATGATCAGTGTAGAGTGAGGAGTATGAAAGTTACCTTTGAGCTTATATTTTCCAAAGAAGAAATGTGTATGCTTGTCCATTTGTACAAGTGGTCTTACACAGGACAAAGTTTGAGAGATGTGGGCTTGAATCATGCCAACACTGATACAAATATGAATCTTGAATTTTTATTGCAAGATTTGGCTTTTGGCCTTACCTGGCTGAAAAGGTAGTTTATAGTTAACCAAGGAAAAGAAATGACAAAGCTATTGTAGCAGATGCTGTCAGGTCTCTTGGACTACATTAATACTAAAGACCATTTTACAGCTAAATAAACCTGATTTGTTGGTTGCATTTTTTTTTGTTGTTGTTGTTGTTCTTTAATTTACAAAATGTATGATTTGAAAAATGTTCTGAATCTAAAACTTTTTTTTTTCTTTTTTTTTTGTGTATGTGTGTTCTAGGTAAGAGAATATCAGGTTTCTCACTACAATCCGACTACATCAAGGTAACACATCTCGGGTGTCTGAAGCCTGTGATGGGATTATAATTGTGTATGTATGTGGGCATCAGATTCTCTTGCATATGAAAAATGTCTGAATTGGTAATCGATTTCTTTTCCAAAGGAAAATTAACCACCTTTAGCAAACCTTGAAAATCTAATAGAAGGAATTATGTTCTGTGCTACAGTATCATTAGACTACTATGTTTCATTGGCAAAAAAATATTTAATTGATGTTGTTACCATATTGGATATATTTTGAATGTTTGCAATGTAAGATTAAGGCACCAATATAGTCACTTTGTGCAATTTTCTTTTTTTTTATTGATTTTTAAATAAGTTTGCAAAGAGTGAAAGAGTCTGGAGTTGCATGGGTAGTTCAAACTATTACAGTTTAAATTCAAAGATTCTAAAACACCAGTATGCCAGAAGGGTACATGACATCTGTGTCTCCTTGTAGGTAATACCTGTTGGGCAGCATTGGAGTGGGTTTCAGTGGAGTCTGGGATTACATGCTGAAGCATTCAAATAATTTATAATTATTACAAGACATTTTCAGATTCTTTCCTCTGTTCATTAGTGGTTTCCTCTGCCACGGGGAGGCACCTTCCACTAGACCAGGTTGCTCAAGGCCACGTTCACCCTGACCTTGAACAACCCAAGGGAGGGGGCATCCACAACCTCCCTGGGCAACTTGTTCTAGGGTCTCACTACCCATATTGAAAAGAATTTCTTCCTGATACCTAGTCTAAATCTACCATCCTCAAGCTTATTATCGTTATTCAACTTGATTTTTTTTGTTTTGTTTGGATTATTTTTATCTGATTATAAGGTTAAAAAACTCCAAAAAACTCTCTGTTTTCTATATTAAATTATTTTTGTCTTACATCCCTGATGGTACTCAAGATTTATGGATATGACTCTTGTAAGAATCTTGTATTTTGAATAGACAACTGAACCTCTTTTACTAGCCTGATTACTGAAATAATATACAATGGATGCCTTGTGGTTAGGCAGTTAGAAGTAGTTTCAGGCAAGACTCAGTACTAGAATGTTTGTCACCTACAATTTTCTAAGGTTTTCTGGGGAAAATTTAATGAAAATTGATAGCTATGTTTCCCCTCACAAATGTGTAGTTTCGCAGCCCTTGATAACAGCATTTTTCCAAAAAAAGGACTGTGTCTCATCTTGAAAACAATCTGAACCTTTGTAGAAGTCTTCCTTTCATTAATTGTATTCTATCTTTAAAATACGACTTTATAAAGCATGGCAGTGCTGGTGTATCCTCGATAATGTTACATTCACATTTCAACAACCGAGATGATTTTTTTGTGTGCCAGTATCTGGACTTTTGAATGTGGGGATACATAAAATCCCACAGCTACACAAAGGCAAGTAAATAGCATAAATCCTTCACTGCTGAACAGAACACTGTGATGAATCTAAATGGCTTATTAAAGGTAGGGTTTGGTGAGATATCTAGAGACTCCAAGATTATTTAAAATAGAAATCACCCAGAGTTCTTTCATGAATAACATTGGGATGGGTGTGTCTTTCCTTGTCCATTTTGAATACTTTGTTATGATAAGATTGATAGTTTTTTGATACAGCAACATCTGGTGTTCTGTGATATACTTCCGGCAGATGCTTTTACTTCGAATGTTATGTGCTATTTGTTTTAATCTTACAGCACGTTACCTGTAGCAGATGAACAATAGTACAGTTGCAGCAAAGGTTTTGAAACCATGAATTGTGTATATCTGGTCAAATAGAGAGCTGCAAATTATGCAGAGCATCATTAAGTTTAATCAGGATGGCAGCTGGAACAGTTTCTGATTTATTTTACAAACTGGCATACAGAAGTTTTGTGACTGTAGGACAATTCATCCTCCGCTATGCTGTGAGGACAGGCTGAGAGAGTTGGGGCTCTGCAGTCTGGAGAAGAAAAGGCTTCCAGGAGACCTGATACTAACCTTCCAGTATCTGAAGGGGCCTACAGGAAGGCTGGGGAGGGACTCTTGACAAGGTCTTACAATGCCAGGACAAGGGGCAATGGGTTTGAACTGGCAGAGGGGAGATGTAAACTGGATGTTAGGAGGAAGTTGTTTGCAGTGAGGGTGGTGAGACAGTGGCACAGGTTGCCCGTGGAGGTTGTGACTGCTCCCTCCCTGGAGGTGTTGAAGGTCAGGTTGGATGCGGCCTTGAGTGACCTGTACTAGTGGGAGGTGTCCCTGCCTATGGCAGGGGGTTGGAAGTGGATGATCCTTGAGGTCCCTTCCAACCTTACCATTCTATGATCCTTTTACTTTCTTTTTCTTTCTTTTATTTTCTCCTCTTTCTCTCTTGCTTCCCCCAGCAGTCATCCTTTTGTGTTCCTGATGGATTAAGGAAACTGCATGGTCATTCCTCTTACCAGAACTAGAAGACTGTTCCTAAAGTTTGTCACTATGTTTTTACCTGTTATACCTTACGCAGAATTACAAAATGTTAGGGGTTGGAAGGAACTTTGAAAGATCGTCTAGTCCAACCCCCCAAGAGCAGGATCACCTAGACCAGATCACACAGGAACACACCAAGGCAAGTTTCAAATATCTCCAGAGAGGGAAACTCTGTAACCCCCCTGGGCAGCCGGCTCCAGTGTTCTGTCACCCTCACAGTGACCATTTTTTTTTTCCTTATATTTACATGAAACTTCTTGTACCTCACCTTACACCCATTGCCCCTTGTTCTGTCATTGGGCATCACTGAGAAGAACCTGGCTTCATCCTCTTGGCACTCACTCTTTACATATTTATAAACATTAATGAGGTCACCCTTCAATCTCTTCCTCTCCAAAATAAAGAACCCCAATTCCATCAGTCTTTCCTCATAAGGAAGAGGTTCCACTCCTTTAACCATTTTTGTGGTTCTACACCAGACCTTTTCAGTTTCTTCTCCTTCTTGAACTAGACACACTATTCCAGATGCAGCCTCTTGACCTACTAATCACAGCCTTTCTAGTACACCCCAGGATACCATTGGCCTTCTTGGCCATAAGAGCACACTGCTGGCTCATGGTCAACTTCCCATCAACTGGGACTCCCAGATCCTTTTCCCTTTCACTGCTCTCCAACAGGTCAGTCCCCAACCTATGCTCATACCTGGGGTTGTTCTTTCCCAGGTGCAAGACTCTACACTTGGTCTTGTTGGATTTTATTGAATTTCTTCCCACTCAACTCTCCAGCCTCTCTAAGTCTTGCTGAATGGCAGCACAGCCTTCTGGTGTGGCAGCCACTCCACCCAGTTTGGTGTTGCCACCAAACAGTGCACTCTGTGCCCTCGTCCAGGTTGTTGATGAGTATACTAAACAGAATTGGTCTCAGTACTGACCCCTGAGGGACTCCGCTAGGTACAGGCCTTCAACGAGACTCTGTCCCATTGATCACAAGTCTCTGGCTTCTTTCCCTAACCAGTTCACATCCACCTCACTACCCAATCATTTAGACTATGCTGCTTCAGTTTAGTGGGAGTTTAGTGTCAAATGCTTTACTGAAATCAAGAGAAACCACATCCACTGCTCTACCATCATCTATCTGTTCTCATAAAAGGCTATCAGCCCCTTGGTAAAACAATGTTGACTGCTCCTAATGATCTTCTTGTCCTTGATATGCCTAAGGACAGTGCTAAGGACAAGTTACTCCATTAGCTGTCTGGGGATGGAGGTGAGGCTGACCAGTCTATAGATACCTGGGTCTTCCTTCTTACCCTTTTTTGAAAAAGGTTTGCCCTCCTCCAGTCCTCAGGCACCTCTCCTCTATCCGATGATTTATCAAAGATGGTGGAGAGTGATCTGGCAATGACCTGTGCCAACTTCCTCAGCACCCATGAGTGCATGCCATCAGGATCCATGGATTTATGAATGTCCAGATTACTTAACTGTTCCCTAACCCAGTCCTCATCAGCTAAAGAAATGTCCTCCTTTGTCATGTCTTCCTCTGGGGTATCAGGGGTCTGGGACTCCTGAGGGTCTCCATCCATACTGCTGAGACAAAGAAGGCATTTAGTAACTCTGCCTTTTTTGCATCCCCTGCCACCAAGGCACGCACCTCATTCAACAGTGAGCCTACATTGCCTCTAGAGTTAGTTTTCCTTGCAGTATTTAAAGAAACCCTTCCTGTTATCCTTGACCTCCCTTGCAAGGTTGAATTTCAAGGAAACCTTAGCTTTCCTAGTTGCCTCCCTACATCCTCTGGCAACAGTCTTATACTCCTCCCAAGCAGCCAGCTCCTCCTTTGATCTGTAGACTCTTTTCTTCCACTTGAATTTGCCCAGCAGTTCCCTATTTAACCACAAGAGTATTCTTGCTAACTTTCTCGATTTCCTACTTGTTGGAATGCTCTGATCTTGAACTTAGAGGAAGTGGTACTTGAATATTAACCAACTATCCTGGGCCCCTTTGCCTTCTAGTATCCAGTCCCATGAGATTTCCCCTAGCAATTGTTCGAGAAGTCTAAAGTTTACCCTACTGAACTCCAAGGTAGTGATCCTGCTTACTATCTGTTTCTACCACACAAGATCCTGAACTCCACCATCTCGTGATCACTACAGCCAAGGCTGCCCTCAATGAAGAATTGTAATGAGTAAAATGAAACCTGTGACTTAATTGACCTTGATTGTATAGCATGCTGGAAAAATCTTCTAGAAAAAGATAATTTTAGGGCAATCAGCATTTCCTAGTTTATATGAGTAGGTGATAGGATTCAAAATAAATAAAATGGTGACATCATCAAATATTTCTGTACTGAAAGGAAAGGGATTTTTTTTTGTTAAAAATGTTCATTTCTCTACCAGGCATATTAAGATCAGATATTGTGCAATGTTCTTAAATATGTTAACACAGCAAATATTTAGTATTTCTTGGTATTAATAACTACACATCTAAGTACCATTCTCTTCTTTTGAGCAGTAGCATGCTATTACTTGTATGCAGTCCCTAATTTCTGTAGCAAGCTATAGTAGTCAAGAGTCTCACATAATGGCAGCATCTCCTGAATGGTATGAAAAACAGCACCCTGAAGTTTCAATTCAATATGTTTGCAATACCTAATTTGGGAATTTTATCTTTCTTAGGGTTATGTTGAGAAGTATAAAAATTCTGGTATTTCTTTTACTGAGAAAGAGTGCAGTACAGGCTTCAGATGGACATTTCTTTGGTAAACACTGACTCTATTTTTCTGTCAAGTACTATGCATTTTAAGGAATCAGGTCTTGATTCTTGGGCTAAAGAGTGATCTGCAATACATCTTGTCATGATTTAACCCCAGAGAACCATGAAGCTTCTTACTCACTCCCCAGCAGTGCAATAGAGAGAGATTCTAAAAGGTAAAAGTGTAAAAAAAACTCATGGGTTGAGATAAAGGCAGTTTAGCAATGGAAATACTAATAATCATCATCATAATAGCAATGAAAAGGAAAATAACAAGCAGAGAGAAATAAACCCCAAGAAAGACAAGTGATGCAAATGAAACAGTTGCTCATCACCAACAGACCGATGCTCAGCCTTCACCCCACCAATCTATCTCTTAGTTTTATTGCTGAGCATGAAATCGTATGGTAGGGAATGTCCCTTTGATTGTGGGCAGCTGTTCTAGCTGTGTCCCCTCCTACCTTCTTGTGCATCCCCAACCTATTTGACTCTCTGCAAACACTGCTCAGCAATAATTAAAACATCCCAAGGCCCTATGAAGAAAGGCTGAGGGAGCTGGGATTGTTTAGCCTGGAGAAGAGGAGGCTCAGGGGAGACCTTCTTGCTGTCTACAACTACCTGAAAGGTGGTTGTGGCCAGGAGGAGGTTGCTTTCTTCTCTCAGGCAAGCAACACCAGAACAAGAGGACACAGTCTGAAGCTGTGCCAGGGAAAGTTTAGGCTGGAGGTGAGGAGAAAGTTCTTGCCTGAGAGAGTCATTGAGTGCTGGAATGGGCTGCCCAGGGAGGTGGTGGAGTCAGCGTCCCTGGAGGTGTTCAAGGCGGGTTTGGATGTGGCACTTGGTGCCATGGTCTAGTCTTGAAGTCTGTGTTATTGGGTTGGACTTGATGATCTTTGAGGTCTCTTCCAACCTTGATGATACTGTGATACTGTATTACCAATGCTGCTTTCATCACAAATCCAAAACATAGCTCCTTACCAGCTTCTGTGAAGAAAATTAACTCTATTCTAGCCTGATCCAGCAGGTCTACATTAAGAGATGTCATGCAAATTCTTAAGAGATCTATTTCTTTGGTTCTGTTAGGTTAATAGATGTTTCTGATCAGTTTGATGAAATATCTAAACATAAGCATATTAATGTAGTTTAGTTTAATACAAAGCTACATAACACTTAACCACAACTACTCTGGATAATTTGTGACAAAGGCTATTATAAAATCTATTAACCATAATTTCCAAGGCTATTTCCCGTCAGTTTTAAGGTGTTTGCAGTAGAGTGTCCTGTAAATTATTATGTGAATTCCAGAGGTTCTTGGTTTTTCATGTTGCTTTCATGTGCAACAAGAATGTTACAAGCAGCCTTTTTGTATATGTCAGGTTACTGACAGGGCAAACTGGAGGTTTTTTCCTCTGTACCTGTTGTGTGCAGAGGCATGGTCTCTTTGTGATAAAAATGGCTAGGGATAATGGGTAGTGCCTTCTCTTACCTCTTCATCCATAGTCAAAAAAAAAAAAGAAAAAGAAAAAGAAAAGACTTCACTGGTAAAATAAAACCTTCACTGAGCTTTCTTTCCAGTGCAGGAATTAAATGAAATTTAGGACTTTAGGAAATGTAGGTGATAAAAGTTGATTTATCACCTTAAAAATGTGCTGATTTCATACATCTC
>VWZE01004263.1:100975-115372 GCA_013396675.1 Eubucco bourcierii
CCCCCCCCCCCCCCTTTTTTTTTTTTTTTTTTTCTCGTATACTTACAGAATCATAGAATGGTTCAGGTTGGCAGGGACCTCAAAGCTCATCTAGTTCCCCCCCCCCAGCCATAGGCAGGGACACCTCCCACTAGTACAGGTCTCCCAAGGCCTCCTCCAACCTGGCCTTGAACACCTCCAGGGAGGGAGCAGCCACAACCTCCCTGGGCAACCTCTTCCAGTGCTTCATTCACTCTAAAGAACTTTCTCCTATCATCCAGTTTCAATCTCCCCTCTGCCAGTTTAAACTCACTGCCCTTTGTCCTGTCATTGCAAGACCTTGTCAAAAGTCCCTCACCAGTCTTCCTTTAACCCCCTTCACATACTGGAAGGGCACTCCAAGGTGTCCTCGAATCCTTCACTCCTCCAGGCTGAAGAGCCCCAACTCTCTCAACCTGTCCTTACAGGAGAGCTGCTCCAGCCCCAGCCCTCTGATTGGTTTGATAAAATTCAGTGTAGAAAAGAACAGTACTGCAGTGTACTGTATTGTCCTTGCTGTTAAATGGCAGGTCATTGTTAATATGAAACTACATAGATGACACTAGCAATGAGGGCCTGGATCTCAGACTGCTCAAGCAAACCATGTAATATGAATTCATGTGTTGCTTCTTGCTAACCCATGTTAAATCTGTGCCTCAGCATTATGTTGCTGGTTAAATGTGGTTTGAAAAGGCATAATCACAGTAACCCCACGCATTTACTTAACTGTGTGGATTACTTTGCTGTCAACCATGTTGACTCCTTCCATGTAAGTCAGTAAATGTAACTTATTCATATGGGTACTTTTTTCTAAAAATCATGATGCCCAAGTTCCTTATTCATTAGTAATAGAAAACAAAACATCCCACAGAAACAACTTATTATCAAAGTTCTTTTGAAGTAATAGAAGACAAAGTCTGGATTTGTTTTGTGGAAAAACATATTTGTTAAAAACCATAAAGACTGATGTGGACACTGGCATTTATTGTTCTCCTCTGACATATTACTGAGTCATTGCCAAATGCCTAGCACCGTAGAAAGGTACAGCTGTTAGAACATGAAAAAGAATCCATATATAAATATTTCCTGTCTAGATGAAAGTTACAAAAAGACTCTCTTTAGTTAAATATTGGTTGGGTTTTGTTTGGGTACGTTGTTTTTTTAATTGTTCTGTGTTCAGTTAATACTAAACCCATCACTGGCTTAGGTCTTTCCATCTTAGTGTCAGATGCTTTGTGTACCTTATGAGACTTGCAGTGTAGGAGGATGTAATGAATAAGTTTGATTATTTTTATTTTTTTTTAAACTATGAGCTTATGTGTCTTTATAATAAATGAGACTTTAATGCACCCCTAAATGTAAATACGTAACTAACATCAATTCCCTCAGAGGAATCTCTTTTGGGTTTTTTTTTCTTTTACAAGTCCTTAATTTCTCATTCTTGCTAGCAAGTTAAGTGTTGATAGAGTCATTTAGAGAACACCAACTTTAGTGAGGGCTTCATCATCATTTGGGATTTGCAGTCCTAGATCAATAAAATTAATTTGTAGATGAACACAAAAAATGTTTTAGCTGTATTGTCTATGGATTTTTTTTTTTCAATAGTTACTATTTTTCATATGGAAGGCGAAAGGAGGTTGTAGGTGAGGTTGGTCTTGTCCCAGGCAACCAGCAAGAGAATGAGGGGAAACAGTCTCAATTTGTTCCAGGAGAGGTCTAGGCTGGATGTTAGGAGGAAGTTCTTGCCAGAGAGAGTGATTGGCATTGGAATGGGCTGCACAGTGAAACAGTGGAGTCACCATCCCTGGAGGTGTTCAAGAAAAGACTTAGTGTCAACTTCAAGTTTGTGAGGAAAAACTCTTCCAGAAATGTCCATGTTTCTTCTTGCAGGATCTGCTGCAGTAGTTCATGTTAACATATACTTAATGCCATTAAAGTGAATTCTTGAAGTTGTAGAAAACCTGAACCTGATTGTAAGCTTAATCTCTTTTGTTGATCCCTGAGTGGATGCCAATATGTACTCAGAAGCTTACAGTCTTGTAGTGAGGATGGAATTCAGATCTTTGTTTTTTGAGTTATGAGCTTCAGTGAGTTAATATAAGATCACAGAATTGTAGAATATTTCAAACTGTAAGGGACCCCTATAAATCATTGAGTCCAAATCCCTGCTTCATGTAGGCATCATCCTTTCAGAGACTTACCCTTATCCTTCCAAAGGCTAAGTCTCTGGAAGATGAGGCAGTCTGGCATTGAGCTGCCACATTTTAAATTTAGCCACCAATAATTTAAGCTTACGTTTTTATAGCAGACTTCTTGAATCACTAGAAATTATGAGATAGGGTGTTTAGAGAGGCCATACTATCTATTCCAGGTTCGTCCATATTTATTTTTTATGGCCACATAGTAAAACCTCACATAGCAGTCACTAGCTAATATGCCCATGGATATGTTATCTACATTTTATCTTTCTATATAACTCTACAACCTTAATTAATATCTCCTGTTTTAAAGACAGCTCATAAAATTTGATTTCTTCCTTTTTACTTCTTTGACCCTCACTCTTCTTCCATGCTTCCTTAATTCTGTCTTGTGTCCATTTTATTTTGCTATAATTAAATTTAGTAATGACTAAAGATAGAAGTAAAGTTTTTGATAGTGATACAAACTGTCAGAGGCTCAAAGCTATTCATATTAAAGATGTGATATTCCAAAAACGTTTTAAGAGGGTTAGTATATAACCAGAGATCCTTCTCTTTATTGTTACTTACACTAATTTGGGTATTTGGGAGTCTTTTGACACTATTTGAACCAACAAACACAAATTTCTACGTAAGTAAAAATGTCCATGCCATAAATCAAGTTATTTCTTTTCTTCTGAGTGACGTATCAGATCCACATTTGTCCCCATGTGTCTGGTCTTTGTTTTTGCCCACATCTTTTAGCTCTCTCATTTCTAAGCATATTTGCATAGAATCATAGAATGGTAAGGTTGGAAGGGCCCTCAAAGATCATCCAGTTCCACCCTCCTGCCATAGGCAGGGACACCTCCCACTAGCACAGGTCACTCAAGGCCTTGTCCTACCTGGCCTTGAACACCCCCAGGGAGGGAGCTGCCACAGCCTCCCTGGACAACCTGTGCCAGTGTCTCACCACCCTCACTCCAACCAACTTCCTCCCAACATCCAGTCTAAATCTCCCCTCTTCCAGTTTAAACCCATTGCCCCTTGTCCTGTCATTGCAAGACCTTGTCAATAGTCCCTCCCCAGCCTTCCTGTAGGCCCCCTTCAGATACTGGAAGGCTACTATCAGGTTTCCTGGAAGCCTTTTCTTCTCCAGGCTGCAGAGCCCCAACTCTTATAGCCTGTCCTCACAGCAGAGCAGCTGCAGCCCTCTGATCACCTTTGTGTCCCTCCTCTGGCCCCTCTCCAACAGTTCCATGTCCTTCTTGTGCTGGGAGCTCCAGAACTGTAGACAATATCCCAGGTGGGGTCTGACAAGAGCAGAGTAAGGAGGGAGAATCATCTCCCTTGCCCTGCTACATATGTACTCACAAAATAGTATCTTGGGATTTCCAAGGCTGCATTATAGTCCCAGACAGCACCCAACACACAGGGAGGGGTTCTGGTGTTTGTTTGGTACCTATTGAAGTCTTTTGAAGTTTTCTCAGTGCTATGACAGAGTGCTGAGGGTCAGAAACTATCTGATCCTGGTTCCTCTTGAACTCCAGACTTGGCATGGAGATTTGCAGGTGGACATGGCTGAAGCATCAAAGCCTCTATTTACACAGCAAAGCTGGTCTGGAGCCTGACAGAGCAGAGCCCACTGAGGCAGAGCACCTTGTTTTATCTTGCCCATTTCTTTTATCAACTGGCCAAGACTATTGGCTCCGTTTGGCCACAGAGATTAGCCAATCAGAATGGCATTTTGCCAAAAGTGACCCTATTTGGTGAAGCCAGGGAGTGCTTTACCCATATTTAGAGAAACACATGCATAAACAAGTGTATGTACTCTGTTTACCACTGCAAAGTAGACTTGGTGGCTCCAGGCCTCTTGTCGTCTTTTCTCCACTGATCCCCACTTCAGCAAAGGGGAAGGGCGAGCAAGGTATTGTGCCTGGACGTGTGTAAGGCCTATATTTGCCCTACACCACAGTACTCCAGGTGGGGTCTCACAAGAGCAGTGAAGAGGAGGAGATTCACCTCTCTCAACCTGTTGGCCACACTTCTCTTGATACAACCCCGGATACGATGAATATGATAAGATGAATAAATGAGATAACACAAATACACAATTACCTTAGTTAATAATAGAATAAATCTAATAATACAATGCATGATTACCATAACTTAGCCTGTTTGCAGAAAAAGTGCAGCAAAATACAAGAAAGAAAACAACAGAAAAGAAAACCAGTGGCTACCCAACTCTGCTCTCATCCCTGTGGAAAAGAACCAACACCCAGAACCCAGGAAGAGCAATCCGAACAGGAAGCTTCCCATGTGATAACCTGAACTTCAAGCCCCATAACACTTTGCTCCAGCCAGTACTTTTGCTTTTTGCAGCTGGCATGACTGCAACAAGGAATGAATAACAGCAACCGATTCAACTCAACCCATGACAACCTCTACATATAAAGCTTGGTGTAAAATGAAGTTTATTAAACTCCCTTAATAGATTGTTTTGAAAAGAGTAGAAATCAGGATGTCTCCTGAATGTGGTCATAGAAGCCTCTTGCACTTGTAGAAACAAGCTTTGCTTCAACCAGAGACTTCACTGGAGTAATTTTTTTTTTTCCTTATTTAAAATAGTGAACACTATTTTTATCTACCACTAAGTGGTAGATATTGTGAACTCCTTTCCCCCACATTTGTTTGGCTTTAACAGAGGTCAACTATCTTGTCATTATGGTTTCCTGACTGCTTTGTCACAGATGTCACTTTCCATTTGTGATCTGAGGAACCTCTTTTCATTTTTTGAAATGCTGAAGAAATAATTACTCGTATGCAGATCATTGCAAGTCTTAACTTGGCAGTAGAACTGAGGTGTTTCACAGAGAAAAGAATGCTTATACTTTGCTGCTTTTACTTCCACTTTCTTTCTTTGCTTATGAAGTGTCCATATGCACATGCAGAAGTGCACATACAGTTCCAATATGAAAAAGTGGCAATAGGTAAGAAGCTGGATATTCTATCCTGCTCTGAAATTTGCACACAAATTCAGTAACTGCTTTTTGCCCAACTAAATACGTTGCCTTTTTTCTATTTTTTTTTCCCCCACAACATTCAGATCTTATCCATTAAGTCATTTATTTCTGTGTTAAGGCTGTTACACCAGGTGTTAATGATAAAAGCAGACTAAAAGGGAGCAATCTGAAAATCACAGGTGCATGTAGCTCAAGCAACAACTTTGTTCTCTGGAAAAATGATGTGACTTTGTATTAGTAGATTTACCATATCTCTTCAGTAAAACAAAGTGACTCCTGTAGTGAAAAGTCCTGTAATGAAAATAAATGTGTGATCTTGAAGGCTCATTGTTTTTCATTGTCTAAACTACTTGAGTATCCAGGTTAGGTGGCACTTCTGAGCACCAGCTGTGTGCTTTGCTGTTGCTGTGGGGAGGGAGAGGAAAAAGGAAACATGAGTTTACTTAATAAGGATGTTTACTGCATTTTGTCAGTGAGGCTTGGTTGAAGGTTCAGACCTTGACAGGTTTTGTATATACATACATGTCCTCAGCTCCTGTTTAATTAATGAAAATGTTTTTAACAATATTTTTTGGTTTGAGAATCTTCCCAAGAAGATATGACAGAAGCTGAACCTATTACCCATCTTACTCTGTTTTGTAATCTATCAAGCACAGATTCAGTGCCTCATCATTTTCCTTGATGCATCCTTCTGACCCACAGGGTCTGCTTCAGTCCTGATATAGGTCAATCAGTCATGGGATGGATTGCTGACTGCACAGCAGGAGGTTAAAATTGTTCCCAAAGTTCATTGGAGAAGGAGTAAAAGGAGGCAAGGGAAGACTAAGGTAACATAGATTAGTGCAGAATTTCACTCAAAGGGGTGTTTTAATTTAAATACCTCTATTAAGAGTTTAATAGAGTTGCAGCTTCTATCCCTGCTGTGCTGACATGTAACTATATTTCTTCCACTGTTCTTAGTGTTTAAACTCACTTCTTTCCACCAAATGTAATTTTCCTCAGGATTATTAAAGATACACTTTAGTTGCTACATATCTCTTGCAGGAATTAAAATCATAATAGTAAATGTTCTTGCTTTCAGAAACAGGTGTGTGAAATAGTGATGCCTAATAGGGAAAGAGAAATTCAAAGTCTAAGCAGGATAAAAAGTTGTGAGTACTTGTAGGAAGTAGTCAAACCAGAGGCAAAGAATAAGTATTCCTTACACCTCCTTGAAGGTAGAACCAGTCACACCTCACTGAAAAGAAATCTGACGTGAAGTTGAGCATCACTGTAGAAAAAAAGAGCTGAAATAATAGGCACTGCAGAAAAATGCAGGTGATAATGAGATTGTATGAAAATGTAGAGGCAGATGTAGATAGATGCATATAAATACTACAAAAGAAGTACAAAATAGCTAGTAAAGAAATGTAGAGAAGTATGGACACTTTTAAGATTACTGTAAGCAGGTTAAAAAAACCCAAAAAACAACAGAGCCTCAAATGAGTATTTCCTTGTGGGCTCATGCTTTTCTCAAGGCCAAATCTAAGATTCCTGTTATATTCAGAAAAGAGTTTTTCATATGCTTCTGGTAAATAGCAATGATTTCTGTATCCAAAAATAGTGATTCTATCCTTAGCTTCCCCTCTAAGCAGATACTGTCTGTAAATCCTGGGGCACTGACTGACCGTCTTGCTCCAAAGGATAGGCAAACTCCTCAGTGCTGTTGCACTCAGTTGACATTTCTAAAGTTTATTTTAACTGTTGAATAATCTCATACACATGCTTGTGCTTATATATATTTATTGTTACATATGCACCTATAAAGTAACTTATCCACTTGACCTTGACCATGTCCTGGGCTGGAACCTTCACAACATCTCTGGACAACCTGTTCAGTGCATCAGTACCCTCATGATGGAGGATTTCTTCCTAATGTCTAATCTAATTCTATCTTTTTCCAGTTTGAAGCCATTACTCCTTGTCCCACTCCAGCTATCCAGTAGGTCAGCTTCAAATACTGGAAGGCTGCTGTAAGGTCTACCTGCAGCCTTCTGTCTTCCAGGCTGAACAACCCCAATTCCCTCAGTCTGTCTTCACGGGAGAGGTGTTCCAGCTTTCTAATAATCTTCATGGTCCTCCTCTGTACCCACTCCAGTATCTCAACACTCTTCTTGTGTTGGGAGCTCCACAGCTAGACATGGTATTTTGTATGGTGTCACAGAGCAGTGTAGTAGAGATGCTGAATCACCTCTCTCAACCTGCTGGCCATGCTTTTTATGCAGCCCAGAATTTGGTTGGCTTTCTGGGCTTCAAGTGCATGTTGATAGCTCATGTTGAGCTTCTCATCCACCAGTGCTTCCAAGTCTTTCTCCTCAGGACTGCTCTGTATCCATTCGCTGCCCATCCTGTATTTGTGCTTGGTAGTGTCTTGATCCAGATGTAGGAACATCAACTTGCCAAGGATTTACTTGTTCCTGCTGTCCATAGAATCAACCAGGTTGGAAGAGACCTCCAAGCTCACCCAGTCCAACCTATCACTCAGCCCTAGCCAATCAGCTAGACCATGGCACTAAGTGCCCCATCCAGGCTTTCTTTGAACACCTCCAGGGAGGGTGACTCCACCACTTCCCTGGGCAGCCCATTCCAATACCATTCACTCTCAAGAACTTCCTCCTAATATCCAGCCTAGACCTCCCCTGGCACAACTTGAGAGTTCTCCTCCTTCTGTTTCCGGTTGCCTAAGATTGAGACTAATCCCCACCTGTCTACAACCTCCTTTCAAGCAGTTGTAGAGAACAATGAGGTCTGCCCTGAGCCTCCTCTTCTGCAGGCTGCACACCCCCAGCTCCCTCAGCCTCTCCTCACAGGGCTGTGCATCAGGCCCCTCACTAACTTTGTTGCCCTTCTCTGGAAACCTTCCAGTACCTCAGCATCTCTCTTGAATTGAGGGGACCGGAACTGGACACAGCACTCAAGGTGTGGCCTGAACAGTGCTGAGTACAGGGGCAGAATAACCTCCCTTGTCCTGCTGGCCACATTGTTCCTGATCCAGGCCAGGATGCCAGGCCCCCTTCAGATACTGGAAGGATACTATAAGGTCTCCTCAAAGCCTTCTCTCCTGCAGGCTGAAGGGTCCCACCTCTCTCAGCCTGTCCTCATAGGAGAACTGCTGCAGCCCTCTGAGCATCTTCATGGCCTTCTGTGGACCCGCTCCAACAGTTCCATGTCCTTCCTGTGCTGAGGGTTCCAGAACTGCACACAGGACTCCAGGTGGGGTCTGAGGAGAGCAAAGGGGCAGAATCCCCTCCCTTGCCCTGCTACCCACAGTGCTCTTGATGCTGCCCACAACTTGGTTGGCTGTCTGGACTGCATGTGCTCACTGCAGGCTGATGTTGAGCTTTTTGATGTTAGGTGAGTCTTCGTGGTACTAAACCAGTGGTATAAGAAATACACCTAAGAAATAGAAGACGCAGGCTGAAAGTCCTCTTCTGCCCTCAAGGGGGAAGTGAGAACTGCTCCTTTTTTGAGAACAGGAGGCCTTGACCAACCTGGTCTAGTGGAAAGTGTCCCTGCCCATGCCTGGGAGGCTGGAACTAGATGATCTCTAAGGTCCCTTCCAACCCAAACCAGTCAATGAATCTATGAGTTTTAATATGCTCAGGCTTATAATAGAGACTTCTAAGAAACCTATTAGGATGGAACCTATAGACAAGGAGTAGTGTGTGCAGAGGCTACCAGAGGAAGTGAAGAAAATAGGGTAGATCTACAAACAAGTGATGATGAAAGTCCAAGTTTACTGCAGGTAGCCTGCAACTGTAGGCACTGCTTACTATTCCTTTGTGTAAACCTTGCCATTTAAAAAAAAAAAAACACAACATTTTTAGGTCTTTCCATAGTACTTGATAGTTCTTTATTGAATTTTTCTTCATCTTTCTGAGGGTAGAGTTTTGACTTTTTTGTTATGCACCTGTGTGAGCTAAAATACTGTTAATTCTTGAATCCCCTGTGCAAAGTCAAACTTGTTCTATAGCTTGTCTCCATCTGGCTGAAATAGCTGTGTTTATGTGAATTCATATCATATGTTAGCATTTTGGATCTGCAGCTTTATGTGGTATTTTCAGCAAGTTCCAGCTCTCCTCAGATCATAAATAAAAATCTGTCCTTTCTTTTGTAGACAAGATCACCAAGTACAAATTGCTTTGTCTGAATCCTGTAACACTGGAAATCGATTGTAGGCAAAGTGATTTTCAATCACTGACTAAACAAATCAGCTTATTTTGTTTCACTGTATTATTCCTTCATTAAATTGGAATTGGCCTGTAGCCTTGAAACTCCTACTCTTTTGATATGTAAATGCTATTTTCCTGTGGTATTTGTAATGCAGCCTAGGCAGTGTTTTATTCTTTGTTCCAATCAGTCCTGATAGATCTGTTCATTTGAGACCTCTTTCGTTCCTGTGTGGAGGTCTATATAGAATGTCACTCTTGTCTTGAATTTCACTATACCTGTTGTTCTACAAAGAGGCAAAGGGGTAAGGTCCTGTCATCACCACAGGTTTTAATTGATCTCAATGGCATTTTGTGTGTTAGTAAGGATCTGCCTAATTCCTTTTGCAGGATCAAACCTGGACCTTAACTCTGAAATATAGATTGAGTGTTGCAAGTAAATTTCTCTTTTTCCAGAAGAACATATGTGCTGGTTTGAGGCTAATTAGAATATTTTAATAGACAAATTTACACTATAGGCTGTGAAAGGAAAACATCATGATGTCTACTTCACTCCTACGCTTTCTGGGGAATTGTTTGGGAACACTAACCAAAACATTAGATAAGTCAGTCTCTCTCTGGCTCTTGCTGGAACAGGAGCTGCTGGAGTGATCTAGCAGTTTCTGGTCTCTGACTCCTCTGCTGATTAATCCTCACTAACCACTTTTTTCTTCTAACCCTCCTGGCCGATCCTCCTAATTTACCTTGCACGTAAGGCAAACTTTGGGGTAAGGTACAGGGGTGGGGAGAAGGTGGAAGGGTGGTTGGGAGCCCCTCCTGGGGTCTCTGATTGCTGGGAGGGGAGTGGTGTTGCTGTATTACCTTTTACTTGTATATTTCTGTAAATATTCTGTTGTACATTGTGCAAAGCTGTACATTGTGCAAAGCTGTAAATATAGCTTCATCATTTAACTTCCAGCCAACTGAGTGCTAGTCTGGGTCATTTCACAAAGTGTGGGGGGTGGGGGAACTCCCAAACCTTCACAACATATCAAAGGCTACCTTTGCAGCTGATATGTAAGTGTCTCTGTAGGTCCCCTAACAGAATACTGCAGAGTGGTATCTTACATGATGTGATCCATAGAGAGGGTTAAGCATTATCATCTCCTTAATCTAAATTGCTGTATAAATCAGATAAGGTTTCAGGATTTTCAAATCTGTCTGTGTGATGGATGCATTTATATATGTACTACATGTATATGTTATACAACATAAGAAACAAAGTCCATGATGTCTTGTTATTTGGGGTTTCAGTTCAGCATAGATCATAGAATGGTAAGGTTGGAAGGGTCCTCAAGGATCATCTAGTTCCAACCCCCTGCCATAGGCAGGGACAATTCCCACTAGTACAGCTCACTCAAGGCCTCCTCCAACCTGGCCTTGAACACCTCCAGGGAGGGAGCAGCCACAACCTCCCTGGGGAACCTGTTCCAGTGCCTCACCACCCTCACTGTAAAGAACTTCCTCCTAACATCCAGTCTAAATCTTCCCTCTGCCAGTTTAAACTTATTTTCAACATGCTCAGCAGTGTCTGTGACCTGTCATGCCTGCCTTGTGAATAGCAGAAATTTGGCTCTTGTTTTCATATAATTGGTGTGTAGATTGAATGACAGATGTAATTTCAGAAGACTGACATAAGGTGAGAATCTGGTCAAATTAATATTGTTCTTCAGTGTATAATGATTCATTTGAATATAAAAATGCAAACACAGTCAACTTGCTAGAGGACTGTGGCTGTTCCCTCCCTGGAGGTGTTCAGGGCCAGGTTGGATGAGGCCTTGAGTGACCTGTTCTAGTGGGAGGTGTCCCTGCTTATGGCAGGGGGTTGGAACCAGATGATCCTCGAGGTCCCTTCCAACCTTACCATTCTGTGATTAAAATATGGACATTTCTTTTTTCTCCCTTCATAACTCACTTTGGTTTTAAACGTTTAGATGAAAATGTTTGTTCTTGTGTCATATAAACACAGAGTTCTATAATTTTTTGGGGGAGACAGAACTAGATTTTTTTTTTTTAATAGAAACAAAATAAAATTAAATACGAAATATCTTGAAAGTTTGGTGGAGTTTTTTGACACGTTGATTGAGTTTTGTAAGGGTAAACTTTGCTGCATGCTTTTAGAATTATTTTTTTTTTTCTGAACCCTAATGTCTAGTAAGAAGAATTAGATTCCTTCACGCCTTCATTATCTGAAAAAGTAAAGTATTGTATCCTTATGCATTCCCTGGGGTATCCAGTGGGTAACCTGCCAGTCCCATTACTACAAGGAGACTTCTCCCAGAGATCATTAACCATCCCCCATGGTTTACTGTAAAAATGTCTGTTTGAAACCTGTTGAATTTAGCTTCTTTTGTTTTGTCAAAGAGTAGTATTTTTAAAGATCTAGTCTCAGTTTACCAGTGTCCTTTGAGACTGAGCAGATGAACTATTCTATGCCAAAGCTATACTGGCTATTACACAGATGACTGCAGCCTTCCTGGGAACTGTGTGAAATGTAACAATTGTTAATGCTTTCATAGTAGGTTGCCTTCTTCCATTGTGAGTGATGTACAGTTCTGGTATAGTAGCATTATTATTGTGATTGGTCTTTAACTCCATTGGAGGCTTGAAAATAGGTTTCATATGGTGTTAGACCTCAATACTATCTCCTGCTGAAGACATTTGCATCAACAAATCTTTTCCTGAGACTGTCAAAACACGATATGAGTTAGCATTTAAGCTCCATACATACATAAATAGTTTTCTTACCACATATAAAGCATAGGTGGTAGCATAATTATTCTTAGATTTTTTTTTTTTTTGAGGAAGTGCCTTTTTTGTTTTGTTTTGTTTTGATTTTGGTGTGGAGATTTTTTGTTTGTTTTTGTTGATTTGTTGTGTTTTGTTGTTTGTTTTTTTTTCCTTTGTTGTTTTGTGTATTTTATTTTTTGTGGTACAGTTTACTTCTATACAGAAACTATAAGACAGGTTAGAATGACCTTGTGTAGACAGAAATGTAAGATTTTCATAGTTAAATATGCATTTCAGAAAGTATATAGCAAAAACTATTCCATGTGAAAGCAGTGTCTACCTAGATTAATAGTTTTATTATTAATGACCTGAGACTATATGATATCATTTAATTGATGTTTATAAATAACCTCTTTCCCTGTGGTTATGAAATATAACATTTACCAAACTTCTTCTTTGATGGAATTTACATATGGCACATCATGATGATTAAAAGCCAGCCGTCTTTTTCACAGCATGGCAAGAAATAGGATTTGATTTATCTTCGTGGCTTGCCTACCACTTGCTGTGACTGTACTTTTGAAATTTTAATATTCTCCTTTCTCAAAAGAGGCTTGTTATGTAAAGTGTTATGTAAATATATTTTATGCTTTGTTTTTGGCTTTCTGTGAAAAAAAAAAAAAGTAATATCAATGTGATGAGCAAATAAAGCGGGAAGGTGGGAATGAAGTCTTTGTACCCAAACAGTTTTTGTCAAAGGAAGCAAATTTCTACTTCAAAATCTGAAATGATTTAAGTACAGTGTAATGTGGATGGTGTGTAGTGAGTCCCTTTCATATGAACCGCTTAACAATTGATGAATGGCAACGTCTTATTTCTAGATAACTGTTTCTAGTGTTTTCAAGGTTCGTGCAAGCACAACCTGAGTTTCTAAGACAAACAGACTACAAGCCTGCTGCATGTTGCAGACAGATCTCTCCTTCTGCCCTTCTTCCTCATGCTCCCCTTTTGAATGGCCTTCCCTCTGGTAAATACAGGAAGGGTCCAGACTTCAGGCTAGTCAGACTATGATGTGCTGTTTTTACGAACTGGAGATGCAAAAGCATATGTACACTGCAACAAACTTCATTTTGAAAGAGTAGGGATTGTGTATTCCTGTTATATCTGCTGAGACTTTAACACTCTCCCTTTTAATGCTGGCCTTCACCACGCAGGAGATTTGATCAAGGTGTTCTTCAAAATTGTGTGCCATGCTGGGAAAGTCTAGTGTAAACCTGTTGTCTGTCACCTTCTAATTCTTTTTAAGCAATTAAGTACCTGCTGATTTACTGAGGTTACACTAGGATTCATGCTTTGATTTTTCTCTGTATTTTAGCTTGTGGAGGGTTTTTTCTTTCTGCTTTTATTCCTCCCCCTGCCCCCCCCCATTGCTCGGTTCAACAAGGGAGCTAAAACTAATTTGACTGTCCTCCTTTCTTCCCCTTGTGAGACAACCTGTGCCTACTAAACACCTGTTTCTTAACAGAATGAAAATAAAGACCAAATTAAATTTACTCAGTGCTGTGGGTTAGAAAACCGAATACAAAACTAAGTGCCAAAATCAGAGAGAATGTTGCTGAAAACTGCACACAGCTGTGAGAATTAACTGATGCCTGTTCCAGAGGTCTGAAACAGGAGGTGCACAGTATGTGGTTCATATTAAAGAGCGCTGACCCCATGGGCTGGCATTGTTTTTTCTTCTGTTGGGTGGCAGGGTTTTTTAAAGCACCATTTCCAGTGTCAACATGTCTACCTCTTAAAAAACTTGCAAGGCATTAAATGTGTAGAGAAAGAAGGAATAAGGTACACAAAGATGATCAGAGGGCTGGAGCAGCTCTCTTATGAGGACAGACTGATAGAGTTGGGGCTCCTCAGCCTGGAGAAGAAAAGGCTTCCAGGTGACCTTAGAGTAGCCTTTCAGTATCTGAAAGGGGCCTATAGAAGGGCTGGGGAGAGACTATTGACATGGTCTTGTAATGACAGGACAAGGGGCAATGGGTTTAAACTGGCAGAGGGAAGATTTAGACTGGATGTTAGGAGAAAGTTCTTCCCGGTGAGAGTGGTGAGGCACTGGCACAGGTTTCCCAGGGAGGTTGTGGCTGCTCCCTCCCTGGAGGGGTTCAGGGCCAGGGTGGTGGAGGCCCTGAGGAACCCGTACTAGGG
>VWZE01004263.1:133181-174505 GCA_013396675.1 Eubucco bourcierii
TCCTTTCCCCCCCTTCCTTCCTTTTTCCCCGTTTTTCCTTTTTTTCCTTTTTTCTATTCTGAGAGTATGTATGAGCATTCCTATAGAAAGCAAAGCAAAATATGTAAAAAATTTGATTAGATAAAATAGAAATGTTCTTCTGTTTCAGGAAGTTTAATATTCTCCACAGTATCTTTATTTTTAGTATCTGCAGTAAAATATATAATGAAACTGGAAGATGTTTATAATGTTTCACGTAGTGTGCAGATGGTATCTTTACCCCTATCCGTATGTCTTGTCCTTTCAAGGACATTCCTCTAGGTCTGTTGCCTCCATAGGAACCCATTCATTTTTGCAAAGAGGTGGTCTTTAAAATTTAATTTTATCAAAATAAACTAGATCTCATGAGTGTAAAGCATTTGCCAGAAACTAATTTTCTTCATTTTTCATTCAAACCGTTTTCCTTCATTTTCTAGCCAGATTGGTTTGTAAAGGCCAAAGAAATGATTGCTAACTGTGTGTGATATGTAAGAGTTGGATAGAATTAGCATCCTTGTCTTGGCTGTGGGGTGTTTTGGCCCTAATCTTTCAATGAATTCTAAATAGAGGGACAAGTATTTCCCACAGTAGAAAATTAGCCTCAGGGAAAGTGAGGTGAGTTACTTACAGCTCATTACTGTGCCATGGCTTTTGTGCATGTGTAGCTTAGTGAAGTTGATTTTGCTTGCTTTCTCTTTTATTATCCTGTGATGATGTGGTAATAAATTCTAATGGCTTGAGCCTCCAATATCCCAGGGCTATTCTGAACTGTTTTTAGGGGAACAGAAATCTGTAGATTTTACTTCGGTTCAGAAACCCATAATACTGAGTTTGTGTCTGTATGAGGTACACATAGACACAGAAGAAAAATAACCACAAGTATCATAGAAGACTTGCTGGGTCTGTGAGAGTTTTTTGTTCTGTTGATCAATGATAAAATACCAAACACAATAAATATTTGCCAAGGAAGGGTCAACAAACATATAATGTTGGGGCACTGCAAGAGAAGGATTCCAAATTTTAATATCCTCAAAATCTTATACCTGTCAAAAGCATGACAGGCCTGCTAGCTCCAGGAAAAACTAAATATTGTGCATGGAAGAATTCTCTAAAGGCAGAATTATCCAAGATTATTTTTTTTTTCTTCTTTTCTTCCAAGCATCATTTTAATTTGTGCCATGAATTCTCCCCACTGATTCTGTGCTTATGTTTGTTTGTTTTGTTAAAATGTTTATTCCTGACAATGTCACTAGTGAAGAAAACAAAGTGCTGTCAGATGCTTTATTAATGCTGAACACATCTGTAATAATCCGTATAGTCTCAGTAAGTTGTTTAGCATGTAGCCTCTGTTTTCTGACCTTGTTGGAGGTGCAATTGCTGCTGATGTAGGAATAGACCCTGTACACTATATATTCTTTTGCCCTTCTGAATAATTTAATTTTTGATTAAGCAGAGTTTGTTAAATCAACTTAGCTTGTTATGTGAATGACAATGAAGCCCTGTTTGAAGAAAATTAGCCTCTTTATGCTGAAAGAAATTATTATATCAAGAGAAGAAATAATAAATCCACACCAACTCCACCCTAATGCTTATTTTTGTGCACAACCACTACCACTGCAAACTACTGAAAAATTGCTTTGCTGGAGAACAAAATTCTCCCACGATTATTTTTAATGTGCAGTAGGAATATAGTTACTGAGATGTAAAAGCACAAAGAACCCCATGCAAACCAACCAAATAACACTAACACATCTATTCAGCTTTTCTTCTTAAGGAATTCGTCTTCTATCTGTTTTTAAAGACCATGAGCTTCTCATTTAAAGATCCCTATCAGTGATCTGGTCAGGAACTCTTAAGGTACATGTCCTTCATGACTGCAGTAAGTGGAAGACTTTGTATTGTCTTGGTCTTTTTCCATCTCTAGAGAATTAACACTTCAAGAATAAATTACCTGTGCCACAAAATACAAAAGCTTGGGGATGGGCTTTAGATAAATTCTTGTGTCTGCCTTTCACTTAAGTTCACTTAATACTGCTTTAAACTGACCCATAACCTTGGCACAGATTTTTGCCCTTGTTACTTTTCCATGTTTCATATCTTAAGATTGTATTTTGGGGTCGTGGGGTTTGGTTTGGTTTGGGTTTTTGTGTCGTTCTTTACCTCATCTGCAGCAGTGGATTGTAGGATATGGCTTAGAGTTTTGGATTTTTTGTTTGTTCATTTTCCATTGTAGTTTATTCCATTCACAACTCACCAGAATCAAAGTGTAACACGGGTGTTTGCACATTTAGTGTTTGTACCATGTGGGTGGGTTTGCATTAACCAGGTATTTGAGGTTTAGTCTTGGAGAAAAAATCAACAGATATTATTGGAATGAACAATATATTGAAGGAGAAGTCACTGTGACTGTGAAACATGTCAGTACAATTTTCAGTTGTATGTTTTTAATACTGTTATGAATGATGCCAAATTAATAATCGATATGTATTTTGATATCCAGGCAGAGATTGTTAATTGTTTATTAACATTAAATCTGGCCAGAAAACTTAGCTACAAGGTTCAGAACACAGGGTTTGGAAATTTATACACACAGGGAACAGGCAAAACTGGAACACTGTAAGAGGTACTCAGCAAAGGCAAACATTTTTACTGGAAGAGAAGGTTCTTGCGGTCGCTACACTGCTTGTGGTTTGTTATCCTGCTTAGCCACTGGATGGACACAGGAAGCTCCTTTCTGCTTATAGCAGAAAGCAATTAGTGTTTACAAGAGACTTGAAGTATTTACTCACAAAATAGTGTTGAACTGTACCCAAAGCATGTGGAGGGCTTGCTGTGGGTGGCCATTAGAGGCTTTGGAGTTTTCTCAGGCTCTTTTCTCAGGCAACTGGAATCTGGCACAGTCTGAGCTGATTCCTCTTGACTCCCCATTCAGCAACAGCCTTGCAGAGGGGCAGGCAGGATGCAATGCCATGTGCAGGCTTGGCACAATGTCAGGCTGGCTGTGCAGGCCAAGCACCTGCAGGCGTTTAGAGCCTGTTCCTGGTCATGGAGTTCTACACAGCTCAGGATGCAATGAGGTAGCAAGCAAGCACAGATACAGTGACAGAGTACCCATTGTGCTACCTGTTCATCCCTTTTTATCAATACAGCCCAAGACTAATGACGAATACATATCTCTGTCTTCAGGATGGATTATTATAGCTGATTCTATTACACATTAATGCCAAAATATGATTATGACACTAGTGATGTTAGACCATACAAGTGAGTTTTTTGTGCACTGAAGCAATGACAACCCCCAAACAGTCTTAGCACACAGCAATTCCAGGTTCTGTACCTGATACACTCTAATTCAAAGGGAGTAGGACCTGCTGCTGGTTCTGTTTCTCGATGTCCTTGAACCAACCATTAGTTTATTTAAAAAAAAAAAATCCCTCCTGAGAAACATAAACCAACACTGTTCTTACACTCAAGGTAGCTCTGTTTTGCACTGTTGGAAAGGAGAGTGGAGAGATGAAACATGGCCCACCTTGATCTTTCCAATTTCAGCTGATAAAATGGGGAGGTAATGTAGATGCAGCTAGAGATTATGTGCCCATTTCCCAGCAGGGTCATACTCACTGGTCTCGTCTCAAGAATTATTTTTGTTCTCTGGCAAAACAGTAAGACTCACATGAGAGTGTTGCTACTTATCATATTTTCCTGTAATGTGAACATTCTTGTGCTAAACTCAGGCTCTAAGTCTGGGTGACAACAGATTTCAGTTTGTGTCACCCATGAAGTAACTGTGTTCATTATTGCTCTACATGGTTTTCTGTCTTTAATCCCTTTTCATCATTCCTGTTCAACTTCTGCTTTTCTTCATCCTCAGTTTACTATTGTGGTGCTTTCTGTAAACAAAGAAAGAGACTGAGGGCACTGTTAACAATTTGGCACTTTATAAAATGTGAGTACAGCAGATGGAAATGTCTTTGGTTTTGGGGGTGTTTGTTTTGTTTTGTTTTTTTATGGTTTTGTTCTGTTTTTCCCTAAGGCTTCTGAAAATGACAGGAGTGATGACAATTTAAGGTCTTGGAGGATGAGTTCTGTAGTGACAGTCTGAGAGTATACCGTGGTGTTTTGGGTGTGTCTTAAGTTACAATATTTAATCATTGCCAAACACAAATGCTTATTTCTGTCCTTGATAGCAGACCAGCGACTATAAAGTAAAGACTAGTAAAGACTGTCTAGTGAAAGCTTTCTATCCTCCATACAATATCTGCATTTCAGAAACTGAAATAATAGGACCATAACAACTAGATTTTAAGGTACTGAAAATATGAAAAAATAACACTTTGTATACAGATCCAGTGGGTTCTTCTCCCTGTTTGTGTAGTGCCAGGTATGTTTCAGGGGCTTGAAAAAGTGTCCTTTGAGAGCCGGGAAACATGTCCTTTAGAAGCATACACTACCTTCTGGGTGACTTGTTAAAGTCCTGTGAGTCTAGCAATCCCTTACCTTGAAAAAAAGAAAAGTATATTCTGAGCAGTTCAGTAAAGAGACACAGGATCACAGGATGTTAGGGGCTGGAAGGAACCTGTAGAGATCATCGAGTCCAATCCCCATGCCAGAGCCAGACCGTAATGTAGTGCAGGTCACACAGGAATTCATCCAGATGGGTCTCAAGTGTCTAGAGAAAGAGACTCCACAACCTCTTTGGCAAACCTGTTCCGGTGCTCTGTGGTCCTTACAGTAAAGAAGGTTTTCCTCATGTTGCAGTGGAACTTCCTGTGCTGTAGTTTACATACATTGACCCTTGTCCTGTCACGTTGCACAAGTGAGAAGAGGCTATCCCTTCTTGACACCCATCCCTCATATATTTATAAACATTTATTAGATCCCCTCAGTCTTCTCTTCTACAGACCAAAAATTGCCAGATCTCCCAGCCTTTCCTCCTAAGGCAGTGCTCTAGTCCCTTAAATTGTCCTTGTAGCCCTCTGTTGGGCTTTCTCAGGTAGATCCCTGTCCCTCTTGAATTGGGGAGCCCAGAACCTGACCAGTAAGGTTTCACCATAACAGAGAGAAGGGGAAGGAGAACCTCCTTCAATCTACTGGACACACTCTTCTGAATTTACCCCAACATCCCATTGGCCTTCTTGACCACAAGGGCATATCTCTATCCTGTGGATAACTTGTTGTTCACCAGGACTCTCAGGTGCTTCTCCATGGGCTGCTCTCCAGCAGGTCACCTCCAAACCTCTACTGGTGCAATTTATTATTCCTTTCCAGGTGCAGGAGTCTGTACTTATCCTTGTTGAGCCTCTTGTAGGTTCCTGTTTGCCCTACTCTCCAGTCTGTCTAAGACTTGCTGAATGGCTGCACAGCCTTCAGATGTATCAACTAAGCCTCCCAATTTTTCTTAACATACAGCTCTTCAGAATAGAAAGGGAAAGAGGGAAAAAAAAAAGAGAGGGGGAAGGGAAGAGAAATACCTCAAAACAGAGTTCATTGAAGGAAGCATCTTTGCCTTCACAAGCTGCTTAACTGACAGTTGATGGTCAGGTATACCACTACATACTAGCAAATTTAAATGTAAATATGTTTTAGTAAAGTAACAGATTCAGCTGGGAGCAGTCTGATGCAAATTAGATGATTCTGACTACACCCATAGCTGTTCATCTACTGAAACGTCTCATAGTGTAATCGGAATATGAAGTACAAGGGAAATAAAAAATGCTTAGCAAGGTAGTCTTTAGTGCAGACTGAATATAAACTATTTTTTACATCTTACTGAGTTGTTTCTATTTTGCTTAGTTTGTCTTTTTATTATCTGAAAAATTCTTGGGAGTGAAGAGTTGAGCTACAGATTTCTTTTTTTAAAGACACTCTTGCTTTCCCAGGTAAACCAGATGGAGTGTGCTGAGTTTTTATTTGGGTTTTGGTGGGTGTTTGGTTGTGTTTTGGGGTTTTTGTTGTTTGTTTGGTTGGTTGGTTTTGTGTGTGTGTGGTTTTGTTGTTTTTTTGTTGTTGTTTTTTTTTTCCCCAACCTATTAAGAATTAGCAAATGTGAAATTCAACCCTACAGAAGGAGGATGTGCTGCTAGTGCTAGAACTTCCTTTTTAAATGTTTGCCACCTTTACTCTCAAATACAGTGGCCAAATGGTGTACGCATGGTATGGCTATTAGCTTGCTGCATCCTTCTGGCTGGTTGTTGCATCTCTTCTCGTAATAGTTAAGAAGTTTGTAAACTGAAGCAATTAATGGATATTATTTCTAGAAATGAAGGAGTAGATACCTGTACCAGTAAGGTAAATTCAAGGAAAGTAAACAATATAGAATAATTACTTTCTTTGTATATGGAAAACTCATAGATGCTACTGAATCAGTTTCTGGATTATCTTTTTTGTATCCATGTTTTCTTTTTCCATGGTAAGAATGAAAGTGCAGATAATGAATGCTGCTTTATTTAGCTGTGCTTTCCAAAGAGATTAGATGAGCTTCATGACTGGATGCCAGTGCTTTTAATTTCTAATTCTGTTTTCAAGGTGATGCTTTGAAAACCTGTGATATTTTTTTTTAGTAGTTTCTTACCGTCAGAGATACCTCATTTCTTTGCTTGACACCATAGAAACAGAGGTCAGATGATGAGAGGAAAGTAACCACCTTTTCATGTATCATCTGAAAAAAAGCAAAACGCAGATGGTATGATTGTCAGCTCTACCGTATCTCTTCTGTATTTTGTCTGTCTAACTGCAGGGGTTTTTTTAACTTCATCATATAGTTCCAACCCCTTTTCCATGGGCAGAGTCACCTTGTACTAGGCCAGGGGTTGTTAAAGCCCAATTCAACCTGGATGGATCCAGGTTGTGGTTGGAGCTGCCACAACTTCCCTGGGCTACCTCTTCCAGTGCTTCACCACCCTTATGGGGAAGAATTTCTTTCAGCTTCTTTCAGTTTGAAGCCATTACTGCCTGTTCTATCGCTACACACACGTTTGTTAAAAATCTCTCTCCATCTATGCTGTAGGCCCCCTTTGAGTACTGGAAGGCAACTATAACATCTTTGTGGAGCTTTCTCTTCTCCAGGCTGAACAACTCAAATTCCCTCAGTCTGTCTTCATGGGAGAGGTGCTCCAATCCTCTCGTTGTTGTTGTTGTTGTTACTATGAATTAGTTCAGGAGCAGGAAGTTTGTCACTGAGAAAAAATTGGTAATGGACCTTCCTGTAGAAAAAATTGTCTTAGGTTATAACTGGCATTAATATTTAATAAACAGTGAGCTGAATCTGGAGAGGCTGCCAGAATATAAGATATTCTGCAATTTCCTAAACCTTCATTCAGCTGGATTTAAATAATTTGGTTTCTGTTCATGTTTTGATGCAGATTAGTCAGTACAACCCTTACGTAGCTTGTCCGATGTCCTACTTAGCAATTAAATTATGCTGTGTGTATTATGAGAGAAGTGCCTGAATAGAAATTAAAAATCTTTTTCATATAATCCAAAGTGAATTAGTTTTCTTAGCAAGTTCCTTTTGGGTAATACCCTGGATTAGTTTGGAGAAGTGGGTTTTCCTTTGGCAACTGCAAAGCTGATGTCTTCATTTTTCCAGTACTATGTATTTTCATATCCGTAATATACAAGGCACATGCTTTAAGCGAGGAGGTGGGAATTAGCAATCTTTTCTCTAGCACCATATAGGAATAATAGAATCATAGAATGGTAGGTTGGAAGGGACCTCAAGGATCATCTAGTACCAACCCCCTGCCAGAGGCAGGGACACCTCCCTAGCACAGCTCGCTCAAGGCCTCCTTCACCCTGGCCTTGAACACCTCCAGGGAGGGAGCAGCCACAACCTCCCTGGGCAACCTGTGCCAGTGTCTCACCACCCTCACTGCAAACAACTTCCTCCTAACATCCAGTCTAAATCTCCCCTCTACCACTTCAAACCCATTGCCCCTTGTCCTGTCATTGCAAGACCTTGTCAATAGTCCCTCCCCAGCCTACCTGTAGGCCCCTTTCAGATACTGGAAGGCTACTCTAAGGTCTCCTGGAAACCTTCTCTTCTCCAGGCTGCAGAGGCCAAACTCTCTNTGCAGCCCAGGACTCTGTTGCTGTCTGGGCTGCACTCAAACTGCAGGCTCATGTTGAGCTTTTTATCAACCCAGATCCTCAGGTCCTTTCCTCAGGGCTGCTCTCAGCCATTCCCTACCCAGCCTGGAGTTGTGCTTGGGATTGTGCCTACCCAGGAGCAGGACCTTACACTTGGCCTTGTTGAATTTCATAACATTGTCTTGGGCACACCTCTGCAGCCTGTCCAGGTCCCTCTGTATGGCATCCCTGCCCTCTAGCAAGTCTAGGAAAGACCAACCTAAAATTATAGTCACATTATTGCTGTGAAATCAAAGCCCGTCTCTGTGTTAGTGAGTGGTGTGGTGTTAGAGGAAGGAGGCTGGTGCTGGGGATCCAACACCCATGCTGTGTGCCTTTTTGAAAGCTTGATTTTGCTTTAGCTTTAACCTTGTGGACTGAAGTACTTGGCAGAGGTTAGAGGGCACTAGGAACGTTCTTGGAGTACATCTAGTTTAGTTTCACCTTAAAGGAATCTTTTTTTTTTGTACTTTTCAAGACTGCTGCAAAATGTGAACCAAAGCATTAGAAGGCAAAATGATCAAATTGGTTGTTAAGAAAGTGCTGCTCATCTGAACTAGCATACTTGCATAAGACCAACCCAGTGAGAGGTATGAATGAAATTCCATTCTGCTCAGATACTGTATTCTAAAAATGAACTACTTAGAAACGAGTAAATACCTGAACCTGAATGCATCAGGCATGTTCTGGGAAAATGTCTGCAGGAAGTAATTTGCTGGCTGAAGCATTTTCTCAGCTCAGCTAGATAAATTAACACTTCTGTAAGAATTGCACTGATCTTTTTTCATGCTTTTAGTGAGCAGTTAGCAGAGAAGCTCAGAACAAAGGGTGTAAATCTGGCTTTGCTCTAATCAGCTGTTGTCTCTTGTTGACTTGAAAGGCTTATCCTGAGTTTTGAAAGATGTTGTTGCCCTTTCCCCATCTGCTGCAGTTTCAACTGCCAGAAAATGGTCTTGGTGCTTGCTTGGACCTGTTTCAGATGTTCTGGGGGCTTTACTTTCACAATCCTGGTGAAATTAGGCAACCACTCCTCCTGTCAGCTGAAGTCTGAGGTTTATCCTTCTTGTATTTTTAAGTTTTAATTTGAATTTACATACTCATTCTTTCTACCATTTTCCATTTTAAAGTCTTGACTTTCCATTCTCCCTTCTTTCTCTCTCTCTTAAAATAATGAAAAAATATTTTGCCTGGGTAGTGTGTGCAGTATTTTTTGGCTTGTTTACTTTNCAAATCTGAAAGGGTAACTAGATAAAGTACTGTTAGTCTGCATAGTGTAGGAGTACAAGTAGGGAAGGAGAGGCTTTTGACTGCTTTCCCATTTCCTGTGTTCTGCATCCATTTTGAACTACAGCAGAATTTGTGGACCATAGGAAGCAAAGAATATGTAATAAGTCTGTTCCTAATTTCCCTGTCCCAGAGGCAGAAGTTGGGTTCAGGCTGGGTTGTTCCAAGTAACGTATGACACAGGGATCAGCTTATATGAGATATTCCTCAGGGCCTCTCAAATACTTCCTTATTTCCTCAGGCCTTAATATGATGGGAAACTATTTGTTCTGATTCTAAGACTTACTGACATGTGACATGACAATAGTGTCGGACCCAGCTGCTCTTTGAGAGGAGATAATCCTGGAGAGAGTTTAAAATCAATCTTCTTTAGTGTGTCACCCATAAGTAGTTAGGAAGGATCCGTTTGCTTCCAATTAGGTCTTCAAATACACTTCTCTCACACCAAATTCTTGTAAAACTTGTGTCTCTGAATGACTACAGTATGCAGGCAATTTTCAGCCTGAGCGTGCTTCAGGCAGGCATTGTATTCACATTTAGGTTCTGCAGACTGAAAGAATCTGCAAAAAGTCAGCCTCACTGGGTAAAAATACTAACAGCGAAGTATAGAAGCTGACTGATCTCCAGAGACAGCTTGAATTCTAGAGGGAATACCCCGGTGTTCGCTGCACAACACTGCCAGCAGGATCTCTGTCAGGAGAAAACTGGAACTTGCCAGATGTTTGTACTTGAAATATAGCTGAAGCCCCTAAGACATCAGAATGATCATTGTGTTACAGAGAAGGCCATTTCAGTAAACAAAACCTGAATTTACTGTAAAGGTAGAGATGTATTCCAGGAAAGAGTAAATACCTATGATGGGGGAAGTTACATCTTTCTGTTTTGTGAGGAAAATAACAGTGAAAAAACCGCATTGATAATGTGGAAATTAAATGGAGACTGATGCCAAAACCCTTTAATTGGATGTTCTCACTTTTAGAAGTTAATGGGTTCCTGTTTCTTGTAAGAGAAATGGTGGTCAGAGAAGGTGGGTGTCAGCATAATGCTGTAGTGTGCTTAGCCTAAATGTGAGACTGCAAGAATACCCTGGGCATCTCCCTTTGCTTTTTCTTTTCTGGAGTCTCTTTTACTCTCTCTTGTCTTCCAGAGGAATCCCTTGGACATCTCCAAATATCTCCTGCAACTGACATTTTCCCCCTCAGTGTATTTCCCAGAATGTCTTTCAGAATGCCTGTTGAGTTTTTCCTCCTAAGAATCTCTTCCCACATGTCTCTGGCCATCATGTTGGCTGCTGTCACTCACACACACAAGTGCTGTGGTGCCATGGGCAGCAGTTCTGGCTGTGTTGGTGCATTTGTCCCACTTGGTTGTCCCAACTGGTTACTACTGCCACAAAGCAACTCCTGGTCTCTCCCCTCATGGCTCACCCTGCAACTCCCCACCGTGCAAACTCTTCTGGTTTTACCAAGTTTAGCTATGAGCCCTTTTACTTAGAAAAGATTTCCATAAAATGTGTTCCAGAATAATGAATGTTCAATAACTTAACCCATCTAAGATAGAAAGACAGACTGAGGAATAGAGAAGAAAACAAACAAGGTAAAGTAAGGCTACGTGTCTGTAGTTATGTTGGAGGTTGTAATCTGAACCAAACACAGACCCCAGACTCTCCAAGTCTAGCAGAGTGACATTAGATCCTGATGCTTCCACTTTGGATCACAGCAAGTTAGCATGGCTCAGCACAGCTGTTAATAGCATCGCTGAAGGACCTGTGAATTCTGATGGCTTTAGCAATGATGATGTGAAATGCCATCATCTATTGCCAGCACCTAGCTCTTTTCCAAGGAGTTACTGCTTTAGGGAAGAACAATCACTAAAAGTTTAATACACAAAAGAATGGTATCATGAGAAGCAGATTTGCATCCAGTCCTGCCTGCTTAGCTGTGACAGTCATCTCCCTTCAGGTTTTCTGCAAGATAACTGAGGGTAAAAACACCTTTAGTCACACAAGTGAAATTCCTCAAACTCTCTGTAAACCCCAGAAGCATTAATGGAAGACAGAAATGTCTTTCAATAAGTCCATTGTGCATTAGAAAGTAATGCTATTTGGTTTAATTTGTTTTAAACATCTGTGAATCCACAACACTGTTAGTGAATAATAAATTGCTATCAAAAGCCCAAAATCCAGTTACCTAATCCCCTTTATGGCATTTACCTTCATTTAATGTAGAATCATTGGCCAGTTTCCAACAGTAACTGATTTGTTGCAATATACCCATATATGTGAGATAAAAGCAAAAGTCAAGGGTGTTTCTTTAGCATAATGGAACATCAGTTTCATGTATTAGAAATTGTTTCTACTTTAGAAATTATTAATAAAAATATTGTAGGAAAAAGATCAGCAAATGAACTGAAGTACAGGCAGTAGGGGTTTGGTACTGTGTATTGTCAATGTAGTGACAGCTACATTGCAGAGGGAAGTATGACTGATCAGATATTTATTCTGTTGGGTCTACCCCCTTTATAAGGTATTATTTCTATTAGACAGTGTACACTTGTCTTTTACTTTCAATCATAGAATCATAGAATCATAGAATGGTAAGGTTGGAAAGGACCTCAAGGATCATCTAGTTCCAACCCCCTGCCATAGACAGGGACATCTCCCACTAGCACAGCTCACTCAAGGCCTCCTTCACCCTGGCCTTGAACACCTCCAGGGAGGGAGCAGCCACAACCTCCCTGGGCAACCTGTGCCAGTGCCTCACCACCCTCACTGNGCAGAGGCCAAACTCTCTCAGCCTGTTCTCATAAGAGAGCTGCTGCAGCATCTTCATGACCACCTCTAGACCCACTTCCGTATCCTTCCAGTGCTGGGGGCTCCAGAACTGCACACAGTACTCCAGATGGTGCCTAAGGAGAGCAAAGAGGGAGAATCCCCTCCCTTGCCCTGCTGCCCACACTGCTCTTGCTGCAGCCCAGGACTCTGTTGCTGTCTGGGCTGCACTCAAACTGCAGGCTCATGTTGAGCTTTTTATCAACCCAGATCCTCAGGTCCTTTCCTCAGGGCTGCTCTCAGCCATTCCCCACCCAGCCTGGAGTTGTGCTTGGGATTGTGCCTACCCAGGTGCAGGACCTTACACTTGGCCTTGTTGAATTTCATAACATTGTCTTGGGCACACCTCTGCAGCCTGTCCAGGTCCCTCTGGATGGATCCCTGCCCTCTAACAAGTTGACTGTGCACACAACTTGGTGTCATCTGCAAACTTGCTGAGGGTGCACTGATTCCTCTGTCCATGTCAGTGTCAAAGATGTTAAATAGCACTGGTGCTAGCAGTGACCCCTGAGGGTCACCACTTGACACTGGTCTCCAAGTGGACATTATGTCCTTGATCACTACTCTCTGTGTGCCACCATCCAGCCAATTCCTGTCAAGTATTATTGATTACAATGATATGGTGTAGTGGAAATTGATAGAACGTAGTGGGTTGGGTTTTTTTTGTTGTGTCAACAGGATAATATTCTGTGTCTTAGGTAGGTCTTGAAAAGTGAACCCATAAAACTTTAAACTGTTTTAAAATTCTTGAAAAGGAATTGTTTTGAATATATATGAATGTGCTTTTATCTACTGTGACTGATTCAGTGCTTTTTTTCACTATATAGAATGTAACTTCAAGAGAGTTCTGAAGTAAGATTTAGTTTTGAATGCTTTGTGTTTGAAATGATTTTGTTTTCTGGTATTTGATTTAAAACAAGACTGAATCATCCATGACATTGCAATTAAATAATGAGATTGAAAATGAATGAAGGCAAAATGAGATAATCAACATATACAAGCAGTTAATCATGCAGGCATCTTATAAGAACTGACATGGATGATTTGTCATTTTGATGCCTGTGGCTCATGAAGGAAGCTTTCCGTTCTGATCAGGTCTAGACTTGAGAATGTTGGATTAAGGTGAATTTCCTTGCAGCTGCTCCACCTGTCTACCAGACACTGAGACTTCAAACACAACTGTAACACAGATTCAAAGATAATATTTAATTCCACAAAGGGATTATGAAAATAAATTTGTGGTGTTTATGAAGTCCTTTGTGTACACCAGTGGAACATGATAAAACTGTTCTCAGGTTAAATAATTATTTTATATGCCAGGTAATATTGAGATACTGATTTAAAGCATAAGACTGTCTGATGAAGGTAAGGATGGAAATAAATGCACAGTGAACTTGTCCACTGTGATACACAGAAATCCCTATGGTGAAAGGTAATACTTTATTTTTAGTTAGAAATTACGTCATAACATGGAATAACTGTATTTTGCATGCTGCTTTGAGTCCTCCTTTTGGATATTTTTGCTTAGCACCATCCTTTGTATGTTTTTTGTGGATACAGTTTCATATTTATATAATATCAGTGCCCATGGGCTTGATCATGATCAAAGACTTGTTGTACTAGCATGTGTATAAACACAGTTTCTCTGCTGCTGTTAACTGTTTCTCATCTAGAGCTTCTAATGTAGTGCCATCAAATTAAAACTCCAGGGGAAATACGTCATGCTACTGCTGCTTCTAGATTAACAGAACTGCATTATGACTTTGAACAGTCATATTTACATTCTTCGGCAGACACTTCAAATACAGAAACCAGAAACATCCTTGAAGGTGAAATTAGGCTGTAAGGACTGTTGAAAATCAGGGTGCCCATACCCCAAATGAACGGAGTGTGCAGAGTGTCATAGGGACAATTATGCTGAATATCCTGTGTAAAATTTTCCTTTCCTAGGAAACAGTTAACAGAGAGGTAATGGTCTGCAGCAGTTTTGAAGAAAATGGCAGTGGTTTTTTCCTCTCTGCTGCCTGGTACAGTGTATAATCAATATAAAGAACATAACACTGTGACTGGGGGAAAAAAGAGCTCTTGAGACTTACCCACATTCAGAAGATAAAATTCTGAACTTATTGAAAGCAATGTTTAGGCCAAATCCCAGACTGAAGTTTTCAGTACTGATTCTTAGATAATTTCTCTTCAGTGGTCAGAGAGGAGAGAGAAAAAAATAATACCAGGCTTCAAAGATTTAATTTATAAAGAAAGATTAAGAGGCTTATTTTGACTGAAAAAGAAGAATATATTTTACGGTGATTTTAGCAAAACTTAGATATTTAGAGAGGGAATGGCTAATGTTAAATGAACTCTTTATTTTTGCAGGGAAAAAAAAAAAGGGGGGAGGGAATCAAAATAGATTAGGAATGGCTGATAAAAGACAACTCTAGTGAAAGATTTTTACACATAGAGTAATAAATGTATGGAAAAAAAATACTGCAGAGGTTATTGAAGCATGAAACATTGATGGATTCTAAAGCCAGCTAGTTTAGTTTCTGAGGATAAGAAGATATGGAAATTAAATAGTTGAACAAAAGTGAGGAAAGCACAGGTAAGGTGGATAAGGTGCCTTGGGTTTTGTTGTGGATAAGGTGTTTTGTTTCATTAGTGTTGTTTTGGTTTTGTTTTTTTTTTCCTTTTGTTTATTTGTTGTTTGAGGATTTTTTGTTTGTTTGTTTGTTTACTTTGTTTTGGGGTCTTTTTGTGAAAATTTAAGCACTCCTGTGAAAGGAAAATGTATTTTAATGCAGATTTTTATTTTTTTTTAAACGTCCTTAAGAGATTTTGCTGGTTTGAGGCTAATTAGAATATTTTAATAAAGAAAATTACAGTGTAGGCTGTGAAAGGAAAACTTGGTGATGTCTGTTTTACTCATAGGCTTGCTGAGATTGTTTGGGTAAAAGAAACCAAAACACAGATAAGGCATTTTGCAGTCTGTCTCTCTCTGGGAGAACAGCGTGTTGGGCTGTCTAGCTTCTGGGTCCTCTGTGCTGATTAATCTTCACTAATCACTTTTCTTCTAACCCCCCTCGGCTGATCCACCTTGTGTGTAAGGTATACCTTGGGACAAGGTATAGGGGTGGGAAGAAGGTGGAAGGGTGGTTGGGAGCCCCTCCTGGGGTCTCTGATTTCTGGGAGGGGAGTTGTGTTTCTGTATTACCTTTAACTTGTCTATGTCTGTAACTGTTCCTGTCTATTGTGTCTATCTCTGCTTGTACATTGTGCTGAGCTGTAAATAGAGCTTCAGTCCTTAACTTCCAGCTGGCTGAGTTCTAGTCTGGGTCATATTAACAAAGTGTGGGGGGCAGGGAACTCCCAAACCATCACAGAGATTAAAGAAAAATGTGAACCTCTCATGTGTCATATGCCTTCTGAGGTACATTCTAAGCTCACATGTTCACCATGCTTTAATGACTAACTTCTGCTAACTATGCATGTAGAAAAATCAAATGGTTGCGTTTAACATTCATAGCTTCTTACAGTTTCAGGGAGAGCTTGTGTTGTCTTTCTCTTTATTAAAATTATCAATACTATGGATGTAGGTAACTTAACAAATGTTTTGTTGCTGGGAAATGCCGCAGAAAGCATACCCAGAACCTCTTGATTTCAGCAGTAAGCATATGTTGGCATAGTCGCTCTTTCCCATGTACTACAAAACAATACTGGAGGATGAGTCGTTACAGTCTTCAGTTGTTGTTTGTTGGTGTGTTTACTTGTTTTTCATACCATAGTGATGTTAAATACTTTATTGATTATCTCAAAAAAAGAAAATAATCTGAATATTGATTTGTGTTGCCTGTTGGGTGAAATGCATGCATTCAGGAGTGGCTTTCCTGCCTCATCAGAATGGTAACCAAGGGCACATACAAGAAAAAAGTTACCATGTTAGGATTTTTATTATATTTTCCACAGTCATATGCTCTTTAACCACCTTGCTTTTACTGTAACTTCAGTCAACTTATTCCTGACTGGAGCAGAGTGGTGAGCTAACTGATGTTCTGCTGTAAACGGCTCTGAATCACATAGCAAGTCTAATGGGTCTTGCTCACCTGGCAAGCTAAGCGAAGGAAAGTAGATGACAGGGAGGGAAAGAAAAGGGAGCATAGAAAGACAGGTTTGCCCAGACCTTGCTTCTGTCCCACAATGAGTCACTCTATCTTTGCTTTATCCACCAAATGGCTGCATAAGCAACGCTTCCCCAGTGCAATCCTGAAAGTTATACACAGTGGCAGGCTAGACTTGAAGTGTTGCACCTGATACCAAAACTGACCGAGTTTTGGCAGAAGGCTTTCAACACTTCAGGTAGAGTGGAAGAAAAAACTTTAAAAGTGACTTGTTAATATTTGTTTTGCTGTGGATTTTTGCCTTTTTTTTTTTGTTTGTTTGTTTTGTTTTGTTTGGTTGATTTGTTTGCTTTGTGCTTTGGTTTGTTTATAGTTCTCTTTGGTTTGTTTATTGTTGCTTTTTGTTTTGTTTTGGGTTTTTTTGGTGTTTCTTTTTCTGTTGGGCTTTTGCTTGTGGTTGTTTGGGGGGGGTTGTGTTTGTTTGTTTGTTGGGCTTTTGTTGGCTTCTGTATTTTGGTGTTTGGGGTTTTTTTGGCTTTTATTTGGTTGAATATTCAGGGGGTTTATTTATTTTTTTAAATTTCTATGAAACTGTTACCTCTAACATTACAGATGAAGAGGACCAGTACAAACTGTCTGATCTGAGATAAAATAAGAATATCTACTGTCTGGAAATTTTGAGTTATAGCATAAAATGCAGAGAAAGCAAACTTCGATAGGCTTGCTATTAAAAAAAACAAATACTTGTTATGAATACTTATGTTTGGATTTAAAAATTGTAGTAGATGGGCAAATGTTTTCTTGGATACAATTATGTCATTTTTCAGTACTACTCATTACCCTTTTTTTTTTTTTTTTAAAATCAGAAAGATTTGTAGAATATGTCAGGATGCATTGTAGAAATTTTTATCTTCTTATGCATTTTTGCCTCTTGCTTAAGGGGACGTCATAGGTTGCTTATTTATATTAAAGCTTTTCTGGAGCAACTTTACATACCCAGATGCATTTCATGAGACTTCAGTATCCCGGGGCTATCATAACCTACTATAGAATATGCAAGATAGTAAATAATTTGTAAGTATTAACCCTTCTATTCAGACTTTTGAAAATGTGTTTAGTAGCATACCAGGTATAGCTGACTACCTTTTGATTTAGTAGCTCTTCTGAATTTGAGTTTGAAAGAAAGAGAAGATAGGAGTTCCAAGGAAAACACCGATTAGTAAATGCATTTCTCCTCTTATGAGCTGAGTATCCCTGTTTCATACAGATCATAGCACCCATTTTTGGTACAGGCACCTAATTCATAAAAGAGTTTATTATGTATGTAAGTCAGTGAAGTACAACATCCAAGTAATGTGTTTACAAGAACTTGAGAAATGCCATGATTTTGCAGACTGTATGGTAAGGCTGTATTGCAGGAGATGTGAAGGAAAACTTTATTTCATTGTGCCTTCTTACAGAAGCTCTCTGATGAAACTCCTGGGTGGTTGGGTTTTTTTTTGTTGTTTTTTGTTTTTTTTTGAACTAAATGTGTACACTGAAGTCATATGATGGATTTTGTCCCTCTAATGTAGTTTAATGTTAAACCAAAAAAAAAAAAAAAAACCAAACCAAAACCCAAAAAACCATGAAGGTGGCCAAGTACTGCCTACTTTATGTGCAGTCTTAATTGAGGTTATGTGAAGAAAGCAAACCAGTCTTTAGTACTATTCCTTATTTTCATCTGTAAGTTCTGAATAGAGTCATAGAGTGGTAACTAATATGATAATTCATTGTCATGACCTGGCATCTCAAACCAGTTGTGGCAGTGGGGGAGGTTGTGCTAAGATTTAGAAGTTCCTGAGTAAACCCTTGGAGTTTTCAAGCCTTGTGGGACACGAGGAGAGAGGTTGGTAAAACTGCCACCTGGGATTTTTGGAGTTCAGGAGATTGATTGACAAAGTCCTGTGGGAAGCTTCCCTGAAGGATATGGGAGTCCAGGAAGACTGGACATACATAAAGAAGGAAGTCTTAGAGGCACAGGAGCAGGCTGTCCTGGTGTGCTGACAAATGAATCAGTGGAGAAGGAGTCCAGATTATCTGAACAGGGACTTTTGTCTGAGCCTCAAGAATAAATGGAGAGTCTATGGCTATTAGAAGAGGGGACTATAAAGATATAGTGAAGCTTTACTGGGTGAAAACTAGGAGAGCCAAATTGCAGCTAGAGCTCTACCTAACTACAGCTGTTAAGGATAATAAAAAAAAAATGTTTCTGTAAATTCATTAACAACAAAAGGAAGGCTAGGGGAAATCTTCATCCTTTATTGGATGCAGAGGGAAACATAGTGACTAAGGATGAAGAAAAAACTGAGGTGCTCAATGCCTACTTTGCCTCTGCCTTTAGTACTGGAGCTAAGTGTTCCCTGGGACACTCATCCTCATGAGCTAGGACATAGGGAAGGGAAAGAGAACCAGATCATCACAATAAAAGAGGAAGTGGTCAGTGTCCTGCTACACCACTTAGATGCACACAAATCTGTGGTGCCATATGGGTTACATTCAAGGGTGCTGAAGGAGTTGGCAAGTGTGCTCACCAAGCCACTTTCTATTATTTACCTGAAGTCTTCGCTAACTGAGGTGCCAGTAGACTGGAGAGTAGCAAATGTGGCACCTCTCTGCAAGGAAGGAAGAAAGGAGGATCCAGGAATCAGTAGACCTGTCAGTCTGACCTCAGTGACAGGTCATGGAGCAGATCATCTTGAGTGCCATTACACACCATAGAGAGGCATCAGGCACAGTCAGCATGGGGCAAGATGCCTCAGCTGTTGGATGAGGGAAAGGTTGTGGATCTTTGTCTACCTAGACTTTTGAAAAGCCTATGACACTGTTCCCACAGAATGCTTATTGAAAAACTGGCTGCTAATGGCTTGGATGCGCACAGCTCTGCTGGATAAAGCACTGGCTGGACAAAAAGGCCCAAAGGGTGGTGGTCAATGGAGTTAAATCCAGCCAGTGTCCAGTTGCAAAGTGCTATTCCTCAGAGTTCAGTGGTGGGACCACTTCTGTTTAACATCTTTATTGATGACCTTCATGAAGACATACAATGTGTCATCAGTAAGTTTGCAGATGACACCAAGTTAGGTGGCAGTGTTGATCTGCACAAGGGTAGGGAGGCTCTATAGAGTGACTTGGGTAAATTGGATTCATGGGCCAGTGTTAATGGCATGAGCTTCAATAAGGCTAAATGGCAGGTCCTGCATGTTGACCACAACAACCCTAGGCAACACTACAGGCTAGGGGAAATGTGGCTAGAAAGCTGTCTAGCTGAAAGGGGCCTGAGGGTTCTAATCGACAAGCCAACTCAGTATGAACCAGCAGTGTGCCCAGGTGGCCAGGAAAGCTAATGGCATCCTGACTTGTATTAGAAATACTGTGTCCAGCAATAGAGAGGTGATTGTCTCCTTATACTGAGCTCTGGTGAGACCATGCCTTGAGTGTTGTGTTCAGTTATGGGTACCTCAATACAAGAGAGATGTGGAGGTACTGGAGCTAATGCAGAGGAAGGCAATGAAGCTGGGGAAGGGCCCAGAGAATAAATCTTGAGTAGTGTCTGAATCAGCTGGGGATGATTAGTTTGAAGAAGATGAGGCTGAGAGGCCTCATCACTCTCTACAGCTGCCTAAAAGGGCATTGTAGAAGGGTTAGTGCCAATCTCTTCTCACAGGCGATTGGTGATAGAATAAGAGGGAATGGCCTTAAGTTGCAGAAGGGTGGTTTTAGACTGGACATTAGGGAAATGAGTAATGAAATTGCAAGTTAATGCTAGTAAAGCATCACCTGAAGCCAGAACCCCAGTAAGTCAATACAACACTCTCCACTCCAGCCCTGGCCAAGTTAAACTGTAAACTGATGTAATTTCAGACCCTGTCTTTTCAACTGCTTTGTAGAAACTCAAACATAAAAATTAAAAGCAATTACAATTAAAGGTTTTCAATTCTGACTTTTAATAAAACATAGGTTCATGATGGAAAGGTAAATTTGTTTAACTGAGTACAGCTGGGGATTTTAATAAAATCTGGTTATTTAAACCCCTTTTAATTTATGTTGCTATGTTCCCAGCTTTTTGAACCTTATCTCAAAATGTAATTATCTTCATAACTACTATAAAATGTTATGACAAATTACAACACAAAATATGATGCAATACAATTTAGAGAAGGTTTTATATTAACTAGTTGCATTTAAAGACTTGCAAATGCTACATAAATACGGTCCACTGAAAGTTTCGTTTATTGCTGCAACATATGAAGGTCTGTTGCATGAAGAACCCTTAAATATAAAGAAAACAAAACCCCTCAAAATGCTTCAAAATATGCTGCATGCAAAATCATGTTTAAGGAACATACCTAAGTGATGGTATTTATATATGAAATACTTGTATTCACAAAGATATTTGGCAAAATGGTACATTTGAGTGCAAGATTTTAATAATTGAGTGTTTCCTTGTTTATTTCTCTTTCAGTCTGTAGCAACACTGATTTATCAACTTGGATTTGATGCTTTTGGTTTTTTCACTTAGGAGACCATCAGGTATAACTGAAATCATAGAATGATAGAATGGTAAGGTTGGAAGGGACCTCAAGGATCATCTAGTTCCAACCCCCTGCCTTAGCAGGGACACCTCCCACTAGAACAGGTCACTCAAGGCCTCCTCCAACCTGGCCTTGAACACCTCCAGGGAGGGAGCAGCCACATCCTCCCTGGGCAACCTGTACCAGTGTCTCACCACCCTCACTGTAAAGAACTTCCTCCTAACATCCAGTCTGAATCTCCACTCTGCCAGTTTAAACCCATTGCCCCTTGTCCTGTTATTGCAAGACCTTGTCAATAGTCCCTCCCCAGCCTTCCTGTAGTCCCCCTTCAGATACTGGAAGGCTACTCTAAGGTCTCCTTTTGTAATAATGGTGTTCTGTTATTTGGAATTTACTGCTTACATGAAGTGATTGAAATGGTGTTTCTGGGCAGTAGAGCACGTTGGAGTTCAGACCTTGTGGGCTAACTCACTGAATTTCTGACCCTGCTGACTGTTCCATGTCTTTCACATGCTTGTGTAATAAGGGCCCTTATGCCTGCAGAGAATCCTCAGGTTATAAGCACACTGGTTAGACTTTTGAAAGGTCTTTAAAATGTTTTCCTAGCTATTCAGATCTTCTGGAAATTGCAATTTAGGCTGGCATCTTTTAGTCATGATGTTAATTTTGGACCAGACTTTACCTTTCTTACACGTACTGCTAAGGTAATCCATCATCATGCTAAAGCAAGGGAAATTCAATCCATCACTGTTGGATTCTGATACAGGGCTGTAAGGGGGATACAAGTCATCTTCCCAGTAGTAATCAAACAGCTGTGATACATGCCACTTTAAGCCTGCATCATCCTATAATAGATGGTTTTCTTCTACATGGGAGCTTGCTATAAAATCTTCTGACAGGTGGACTGTCTTGCAGAGGTGGTTTTTTTTTTGTTGTTGGTTTGGTTAGGTTTGCTTTTTGTGGAGTTTAAGGCTGCAAACTAGTTATTGATGAATACTACATCATCAGTTCCAGTTGAAGACACAGACTAATAAGTGGAACATTGGCACTAATCCTTATTTAATCAGCCTTAAAATAGTAATTTCAAATTGATGAGGGCATAGGGAATAGATTTTATATTTATAAAATGCTGCTAAAAATACCAGGAATATGGGTATACAACCCAAGGATGAAATTGAAGTTCATTCCGCATGTATGGTGACTGAAGCATGCTACTTAAAACTGAATTATGAGTCATACTGGGATCAAAAATGTCCATGTTAAAGGAAAAAAAAAAATCCCTTTCTCAGTGTTTGTTGGGGGACTGTTGGTTATTTTTTGTTCTCAGGATTTTTGTTACTCAAATGATTTCAAAAACTGATAAAGCATTAAGAACCTTTATTACAAAAAAACAACCATCCAAACAGAAAAGAACACTCACACTAAAACAACTTCAGCAAGTTAAAGCTAGCCGTGTGTGCATGCAGCCCAGACAGCAACCGAGTCCTGGGCTGCAGCAAGAGCAGTGTGGGCAGCAGGGCAAGGGAGGGGATAATGCCCCTTTGCTCTGCTCTTGTCAGACCCCACCTGGAGTCCTGTGTGCAGTTCTGGAGCCCCCAGCACAGGAAGGGCATGGAAGTGTTGGAGTGGGTCCAGAGGAGGCCACAAAGATGATCAGAGGGCTGCAACAGCTCTGCTGTGAGGACAGGCTGAGAGAGTTGGGGCTGTGGAGCCTGGAGAAGAGAAGGCTTCCAGGAGACCTTAGAGTAGCCTTCCAGTATCTGAAGGGGGCCTACAGGAAGGCTGGGGAGGGACTATTGACAAGGTCTTGCAATGACAGGACAAGGGGCAATGGATTTAAAGTGGCAGAGGGGAGATTTAGACTGGATGTTAGGAGGAAGTTGCTAACTGTGAGGGTGGTGAGACATTGGCACAGGTTGTCCAGGGAGGTTGTGGCTGCTCCCTCCCTGGAGGTGTTGAATGTTGAAGGCCAGGCTGAACGAGGCCTTGAGTGAGCTGTACTAGTGGGAGATGTCCCTGCCTATGGCAGGGGGTTGGAACTAGATGATCCTTGAGGTCCCTTCCAACCTTACCATTCTATAGTTCTATAATAATATCACATTACTATGGGGTATTGTTTTGCCTGTTCTATGAGTCAACAGGTATCAGACTGAATCAAGAATACATTAATTCAACCACAGTTCAAAACATTTAAGCCAAATGGTTTGAAACAGCAGCAAAATTGTTTAATGTGTTGCTGAATTTTGCCACCTATTTTCCTCTTTCAGTTCTTGCTCTAAACCAACAAGCAGAGTTAGGCTATGATTATAAAGTTTCCTGTAGCTGGTACAGGTAAATCTGCTAGAAATAATTTTGCGTTTTCAGCTATATTTAATCCAAATTTTCTTGCCTCAGTGAAACAACCAGTAGATTTACTAGCACATACTTTTTTTTAAATCTGTTTGAGAAGATTCTCATCAACTAGTCCAGCAGTTCTGGAATTAGCTTACAGACATACTTTAAAAAAAAAAAAAAATTAAAAAAAAAAAATATATGGAATACTGGGAGATACAGAAAACCCAATGTAATTGATGTGACACCTGGAATACTGATGATAAGTAGATACAGCTAAATAGCTTAGGCACTTTTGGAAGGAGTAGACTTTCGTAGGCATGCTATAAGCTTATGATGTGCCTTTCTCCCTTTCTCTTTTGAATGCTCCTCAAACCAATGTTTGCATGCAAACACACAAACAAGGCAGGTGTCTTTTTAAAAACTCTTGGGTTGTGTTGGATGTGACAGCCTTCTTTTGTAGTATCCTCTTGTGAGAGACTTAGCTAAATGCTGGCAGCAAATAATTATAGGACCCTTTTGGTATTGTGACTGTACTTTGAAACTCTTGGAAATATAACCCTAATGTACCCATTTAGACCATTCACAACTATTTTACTTTCTAGGATCTTGATCTGTCTTCTACCTCTGAAGTCGTTTTGTAAGAGGTAACCTTAGGCAGTGTATAATGGACCCTGCTTAGAGTACTATCCTTGTTTTGTAGAAAACAGTAAACTATACTTTGCAATTGGTCTACCATCTTTGAATTGAAAGTGATTGTATGTCATATCCACATGCTAGATTTAGCTAAATAGCTTATAGAAGCAGAGGGAAAGGGGAAAGAAGTGACAATATGATAGACCCATCTTGGCTTTTATAGAATGTTGTTCTTTTTCTACAGTGAATTTAGTAAAACATCAGGGGGAAAAAAAAAAAAGGATGCAATAAACAGAATTTCAGTACATTGATGGCCCTGCATTGTAGGTATGTCTACCTAGGCCAGAAAGGGCAAATGATGCTTATAAAATTCTGCTTGTGTATTTAATGGAACTAGTTTCATTAGTCAAACAGAAAACACAAGAAAACAACAAATGGGAATTTCTCTGATCGGAGTTGGTTGCATGACACTAATAAGCTCTTTTGTTTCTTCCCCATGTTTGGGCAAACCACAGAAGCCTGTCTTATTTCTGTGACTAGCTCACCACAGGGTCTTTTGTTTGGTTTTGTTTTTGCTTAATTCTCTTGTAGGCTATAACTGGTCAGCCACCCAACTGTCTTAGGTCAGCTCGTGAAAGGCCAAAAGAGGCTAAAATTAGGCCTGAACATGTCCTGGCTTGCCCAGACATGTTCCCTTGCTCTCCCTCCTCCTGTTGTTGAGGGAAGAATTGTGGGAAAGGAAAACAAAGACCCCTTGTGTCTCCATGTCTGTCCAAACTTGTTTAAAGGGTACCTGCATATGTTTATACACTCCTTTGTGTTCTGCCCCAAAAAGATATAAGCAAACCCTGACTTCACCTAATATGGTTAAGCTTGGCAAAGTGCCATTCTGATTGGCTAATCTGTATCCAAAGACCCATTAGACTTGGACTACAGTGATAAAAAAGATGAGCAAGCAACACAGCATGCTGCTGCCATTGCTTTTGCCTTACTGTGCTCTCTGCTGCTGGAAGCAATTCTGTCATTGTCTTCTGCCCTTGTAACTGCTATGCTCTGCTAAGCTATAAGGTAGTGCTGCTACATAGGAACAAGCTCTGATGCATTGGGTTTGTCTGCTTGGGAGCTTGCTGTGTCTCAGATTTACCAGGGAACAGACACCAAATGCCTTCATGCCATATGCCTGCTTAGCCAGTGTGACATTGTGCCACGTCCGCACATCTGCAGGATGTCCTGCCTACACTTCCAAGTCTTCTGCCAGTGGCAAATAATATCCTAAACCACTTTTGAGAATATGTTTTAGTACCTAGTGAGAAAAAAAAAAAATGGAAAAAAAAAAAGTGGAAGATGATTTGCAAAAGCAGATTCAGCATTAGAAAATAGGTATATTTGGGAAAGAAATATAATTGATGTGATATAGAGCACTAACTCCAGCACTAACAGATAGAAACTATAAATAACTAATAATTCGTAATAATTCAGTTAGATAAGGCATGCTTTAGCATTGAGAAAATGATTTTATCTAGGTCTCTCTCAAAATGCATCCTTTCAAAGCCTTGTCCAAAACTCCAGCTAAGACTCTAATGCACAGTGGTGACTGTATGTTGACGGGTGACAGCTAAACCTTTATAATTTATTATGCAACATTAATGATTTTTACTTGCTGAGATAAATTTTCATTAATACTTTTCATCATTTGTCATTTAAGATGCGGTGTAATAACCATAATAGAACAGTTTAGTGTTGACTTATTTAGATACTTGTTTTAAGCCAGAGGACCAGAGGATGCCATCTAGAGGGACATGGACAGGCTGGAGAGGTGGCCCAGGCCAACCTCATGAGATTCAACAAGGCCAAGTGTAAGGTCCTGCACCTGGGTAGGCACAATCCCAAGCACAACTCCAGGCTGGGTAGGGAATGGCTGAGAGCAACCCTGAGGAAAAGGACCTTGGGGTCTGGGTTGATGAAAAGCTCAGCATGAGCCTGCAGTGTGAGTGCAGCCCAGACAGCAACCGAGTCCTGGGCTGCATCAAGAGCAGCAGGGCAAGGAAGGGGATTCTGCCCCTTTGTTCTGCTCTCCTCAGACCCCACCTGGAGGCTTGTGTGCAGTTCTGGAGCCCCTAGCACAGGAAGGACATGGAAGTGTTGGAGCGGGTCCAGAGGAGGCCACGAAGGTGCTCAGAGGGCTGCAGCAACTCTACTCTGAGGACAGGCTGAGAGAGTTGGAGTTCTTCAGCCTGGAGAAGAGAAGGTTTCCAGGAGACCTTAGAGTAGCCTTCCAGTATCTGAAGGGGGCCTACAGGAAGGCTGGGGAGGGACTATTGACAAGGTCTTGCGATGACAGGACAAGGGGCAATGGGTTTAAACTGGCAGAGGGAAGATTTAGACTGGATGTTAGGAGGAAGTTCTTTATAGTGAGGGTGGTGAGACACTGGCACAGGTTGCCCAGGGAGGATGTGGCTGCTCCCTCCCTGGAGGTGTTCAAGGCCAGGTTGGAGGAGGCCTTGTGTGACCTGTCCTAGTGGGAGGTGTCCCTGCCTCTGGCAGGGGGTTGGAACTAGATGATCCTTGAGGTCCCTTCCAACCTTACCATTCTATGAATGACCAGAATGGGTGGTTTATTTGTTAACAGTTGTGGTGAGTTACTTGAATTTGTCATGGTGGCTCATGAATTTATAAGAACATTGTAGAAGTATATTTTTGTCTGTCTCCAGTCCAAAAACCTTAAGTCACGTGATGTTGAAAACAAGACAGATAGACTTTATTACCTCAACACCACACCTGAAGGATGTTATGGTGATGACTGATGGATTTCTACAATTCTAACTAAAGGTATACTAAAAGGTTGATTTTAATTCAGGAAGAGGCTGTCCAACTTTTTTATTAAAGGAAACATTCCAGAAACTACAGTAATTTGCTCATAGAAACACTGACCTAGGCTTAGCCCTGGCCATGGCTTTACCATTATTAATTTTTTATTGTCAATAAAATACAAGTAAAAACTTGACAGCCAAAGGACAGCAATCCTCAGATTACACTATTGAAGTGGGTGACAGTTTTAAGATGAAGTGCTGTGTTCTACTTTTTTGAGAGTGTGCTTTAGGCAAAAACTCATCTACAGTGGCAAAAAAAAATGTTTAGGTCTTTTGTTTAAAAGAAAAACATATATTTGAGGCTTTTGTCCTCTGTTAGAAACCCTTCACGCTAATCCAGACTATGAAGTCAGTTGATCACTTCTCTTTTTTTTTTTTTTTTTTAAACCCACAACAAAAAGCCTCTGTCTCTCTTTGCAAAAGGACAGGAAAACTTCTTCCAGAGGCTTCGAGTTACTCAGACATGTCATTTATAAACATTAAGCCTTGTTTAATGGGTCTACAGGTTCAAGCTTTTGAGAAAGCTTCCAAATTGCTACCCTGCCTAACTCCTGAAAAGACTTCTTATAATCTAGAACAGATAAGACAGCTGCAAGGAGTGTAGCAGAGTGCCTGCTGGTAAGGAAAAGGGGTTTAGTCCAGATAATGTACTGTGCAGGAACTGCCAGAGATCTGGCTCAGCCTCTATCAGGAAGTATCTCGATGTAGATACGATCATGCCAGTCACTCAGCCTTCAAGGGGAAGGCTGCTAGCTATCTAGTGTTGCCACTGCATATGTTTTACAAGGACTGACTTCCAAGAGCTCAAATATTTCAGGTTAGCTATCAGAGAGCAATAGCATGTTATTTACTGCTGTTTTTCTGTCATCACTGTGCGGAATTGAGGAGTCAAATTAATTTAAGATGTCCATGTCTTTTTAATGTGCTAAGAGGACACACATACCCCCCAAAAAAGAGAGAGGACGGAGAGGTGGTTTACTAGGGGAAACTAAATTTTAATGGTGGTATATTTACAATGTTAAATCAAAATCAGGGGTGCTAGTAATATAATTTCCTTCAATGGGAATGCTTTAATATTAACTGAGTTTGTTCTCTAATCTCTCATTTGGCTCAACTGTGAGGGTTTTGGTTTTTTTAAATTTTTGATAGCTCTCCCATGACAAAGCGAAACAAAGAAGTTTTACAAATACTAATGAGTCCTGCTCATCCATACTGAAGGTAATTTAAATTTAGATTAAAATATCAGTAGAAAGTGTGAGTGGTAAATGAATTCACATTTCCTAAATACACTCACTTCAACTCCTCTCTGACAAAGTAAAGTTTGGAAAACAGGTGAAATCTAAGTGCAGAGATGGCTTCTTGGAAGCAGCATTCATTTCAGATGTCAGTGTAACTGCTTTTGTAGAGCCTTCACTTTCATGTAAGGTATGAGTGTCTTTGTGTGATACATGAGTGTCTATCTGATACATTAGCTCTGTAGGCATAAAAACAACTGCCACTGATTAACAAGGGTGAAACTTGAGTGTTGTGGAAAATGAGTTTGTTTTATATAAAAAACTTCTGTTTCATATTAAAAGAGTTGGTTTCTGTGCTGATTCATGTGAGCATGTGTTCCTCTTGAAAAGACTGAAGATAATAAGTTATTGAGAAAACATTTGACTAATTGGTTTTACTGACGCTTAAAAGTATACAGCATCTCTTTCAGGAGCAGCAGCATAGTATCAATACAACCAGTTTATTTAAATACCACTTCAGTTTTTCTAAGTCCGATGAATTGGTTTGAGTTGGAACTGAACTAATGCTGTTCTGTGATCTTTACTTTTCAGCTCTGTCTCCTCTAACTTCATTTTCTGAAATTAATGGCATATTCAATGTCTCTAGTTACTAGAATGGTGTGCTTGATTATTCCTGCTCTTGATTATTCCTGGTCCTAAGGCCACCAAGGTCACTGCTAAACCTTGCATATTGTGTTGGGGTGTCATAAAGTAGAACGTTGTATCTGCAAGAAGGAGGATAGGATAGATAGCTCTAAACTGACCAACAAGCTATTCCATTTGATGTACATTATATACAGTATAAAGCTGAAAGATCACAAGGATTAACTTCTCTTCTGTAGTAGCTATTGTTCAAGGAGGCCTTTGTCTGTTCTACCTTCAATTCCAATCTGTGCATTCCTGAATCTATTCCTGAATCAAGCTCCTGTATCTAGTCCTCTGATGAATCCAGTCTGGGACTTCTCCAGTGCACCTCATCTGCACTGTCACTAGTGACAGTGACATGATTGCGGTGGCTGAGTTGGGTTCAGTATTGGTTCTGTAGATATAAGTATGTATTTAATCATTTTCATTACTTTTTACAACAGTTTTTGGCTGATTCTTTGGGGGTTCTGTTGTTGCTTTTGTTTGATTGGTTGGTTTTCGGTTTGGTTTGGTTTGGTTTTTTTCCGGTGCTGTTTTGTTTACCCCTCTTTTTTTTTTCCTTTTTGTCTCTTATATTGTCTTTCTTCTTCTCTTGGGGAAGGGAAAGGTGTTAATAGAGAGCATCAGTAACTTTCAGTACTTCTAGTGGCCAGCTCAGCCCTACCCATTTATAAGGAGTGGTCTGGAGAGCATTATCTCTATTATCATTGTCAGGAATCAGGACCCTCTTACCTTCGAGGACTTTGACTAAAACTCATGCTAACGTCTTCACATGAGTCTGCAGCAACCTACACCATAATAACTTACTGATTAAGTTTCTGTTCTCACACAATGGAATCTGGTACAGAATCAAAACTTTGTGGCAGGGAACTGACCTGGTGCCAAGAGTCCATACCTGCCACCTATGATGGACAGTTCCAGTGTTTAAGTCCATTGTCTCAGAACCAAAGAATGGAGCTGTCGTCATAAGAGCCTGATGTTTTGTTGTTGCTAAGGAAACCATGGGCTCATAGAATCATAGAATGGTAAGGTTGGAAGGGACCTCAAGGATCATCTAGTTCCAACCCTCTGCCATAGGCAGGGACACCTCCCACTAGTACAGGCCACTCAAGGCCTCCTCCAACTTGGCCTTGAACACCTCCAGGGGGGAGCATCCACAACCTCCCTGGGCAACCTGTTCCAGCGTCTCACCAACCTCACTGTAAAGAACTTCCTCCTATCATCCTCAAGTGAACTTTGCCACTATAATATCATTAGCATGCTAAACCACACCTCCTGGCCTCAGGCTACCTGCCTCCAGGGTAGGCCATGCCTTGGGCATGCCTCCTTAGGTCAACACCACACCTTGGTAACTCCTCTGTGAGCATGTGTGGAACCCTTACCTTGTGAAGGGCAGAGAGAGAGGAGTTCGGTCACCGGGAGGTGTGAAGTCGAATATGAAAAGATGTCTCCCTAGCAGTAGGTTAGAGCTTCAAGAACGTACAGTTTTAATTGCATCTTCTAATGCTCTCCTCAAACCCTCTAATATTTGGGCTATTTGTGCCAATGTGACAGTATCATGCTTCTGGAATAAGTACCAGTAGTTGCACTCCATTTACAGCTGCACATAAAGTCAAAAAAGATTGGATGGCAAGTAAATGTCTTCTCAGTATTGTGGCATAGAATCATAGAATCATAGAATGGTAAGGTTGGAAGGGACCTCAAGGATCATCTAGTTCCAACCACCTGCCAGAGGCAGGGACACCTCCCACCAGGACAGGTTACTCAAGGCCTCATCCAATCTGGCCTTGAACACCTCCAGGGAGGGAGCAACCACTACCTCCCTGGGCAATCTGTTCCAGTGTCTCACTGCGAAAAACTTCCTCCTAACATCCAGTCTAAATCTCCCCTCTGCCAGTTTAAACCCATTACCCCTTGTCCTGTCATTGCAAGACCTTGTCAATAATCCCTCCCCAGCCTTCCTGTAGGCCCCCTTCAGATACTGGAAGACTACTGTCAGGTCCCCTTGAAACCCTCTCTTTTCATCACTGAAAACTTTATACATTCTGTGAAACAAAGGGGCAGACAAGAACCAACTTCAACTGCATGTTGTTTGATGAGCAGGTATTTCAGAATATTTCAGAAATATTTCAGGTATTTCAGTATGGAGTTACCTTTCAGGCTCTTCCCACTGATCACAAAGCAAATCTCTAAGTATCATAGAATGGTAAGGTTGGAAGTAGTACAAGTTCTTTCAGATTTGTATACCCAATGGTGATGAAAATGTATCAGAATGATAGAAATAATGGAAAAAAAAGTTGGTCTTTCTCTACACTTTAGAATTAGAGCAAATTTCTGAGCTGCAGAGCAGGCAGTTGGGATAATCTCATAGATATTGGACAGCTTATAAGGGAGAAAAAGAGCAACAGATAAGGAGGAAGGTAACATCTTCACGTGATCTATAATGCCTTTGGAAAAATAAGTTTAGGTTGTGGTATTTTGACTCCATACTGACTAATACTCATTTTATATTTCAGAAAATGAATATCTTTACTGTAAGATAATTTAGCACTGTATGAGAAACTTCATACATGAGGCATCTTGTTAGCAACAACTTATCAGTAGCTTGATGCCGAGTTGCTTCTAACCGACTGCTACTGTTGCTAGTACAGGAAAGTGTACATTATAGAAATTGTATTCAAAGAAGGGACAACCACTTAGAGAGTGGCTGCTACTAATAACTTTATGTCTACTCTTTCCTCTTCTTTTAGACAAATGTAAAAATATATGGTCATATTACTCCTTGGTATTCTCATTAAACTTTAAGTCACTGCTTTGAAGATCTGAAGAACTATCGCATTTTCTTCACTAGTAGTTTTTGATCTTAGTATCAGCAGTGTTGGCTGTATAGATATTGTTTGTGTAATATATTAATTATGTATGTACCTAAGTTTTAGAAACTTCAAATTATATTGCTTGGATGGAAAACAAAACATAACAACAACAACAACACAAAGACAAATCAGGAGTGGGGGGGAGCTGTGTGGGGGTGAGTGGTGTGTGAACCAAACTCCAACAAAGCAAGCAAGCAAGACCTTTTATCTTCAGAGAGTTCTTCCCAACATTATCATCTGAGAGATGGATCATGCTGTACTGAGTTTTAGGGCCTGTAGACTGTTCTGACTTCCCCTGAGACTCAAGTTCTAGGGGAACACTGTGTGTGAGTACAGCCTTTCATGAAATTGCATTTATGAGGGATGATCTTCATAGCAGAACAGCAAAAATAAGTGGAAATGGTATGTAGTTAACCAGAGGTACAAGAGGAAAAGGCTTGTTCTGAATGCAGCCAAGAATGTATTTCAACCCCAAAGGATTCCCTTTCCTTACTGCTCCCATGGAATCCCTTTTTCATCTTATCTTTGCCTCACACTTCTTGTTTCTAGTTCTTAAGTTTCAGCATGAAAATCATGAAAAAAAGGTGGGAAGTTGGGGATGTAGAGTCTTGAAAAATAGATAGGAGAATGAAACTGGTTCAGTCATAGGGAAATAAATTACATCTCAAGGGGGGTGAAGCTTGCCACCAGCTTTGCTCTTCATTTTTAGAAGATCCAATTACTTATTGCTGGATCTGATAATAGATTCTTTATCAAACCATAAAACTGACTATTTAATGCATTTGGTAACATAATAGTAGAGATTGTGGTTGTTTTAATGAGGCTTCCATTTCTTTTTTCCCACAATAAAAATCTAAGCAAAGATTGATTTATTTATATATTTTGAGAGTAACAAGATAAAAATGTAATAGAATCCTCTGGGTTCAGACTTTATTTCAGAGTCTTAACCTTCAGTTTCTTAAGGTTGATTTCAGAACCCTGCAAATGGGTTCTGTAACAACAATGTATTAATAAAAAAGAGCACAGACACAACATATATGCAGGGCATGACAGCAGGCTTTGATAGCCTCTTGCAATACAACAGAAGTAAATGAGCCACCATGTGCTGTTTTCAAATTAGCTAAATGTGTATTTTAACAGCATGGTTTGTAAAGCTTACCAAAAATTGCTTAGGAAGAGATAAACTACCAAGTAAAAAAATTGTCCCAGTTTAGACTTTTGAATGAAACTGGTTTTAATGTCAGTTCTGATGTAATGGTGGTTGCTTTTGGAGAGCCCGTGTTCTAATTCAGTCAAAAATGTAATGACTGATAACAAAGATACCCTGTGTGAATAGATCCATTTCATAATTAATAATTAAAAAAAAAAAAATCTGTTGTGTGCTTGGTTGGTTGATTTTGGAAGTGCTATTTCATATAATTTGCTTGTGATAATTTGCTGAAGTGTGCTCTGGTTGTGAAAAAAAACCTTTTGTTTACTTTTCTGTCTACCTACATACGACTGAGGGCAGGAAAGATTGGCTGGGTGTGATAAACCAAAAACTTCTGTAGTCTGAATAGAAAAGCATATTAGCATTCTTCTCTGTGTTACATGTATTTATGTGTGGAGTTCTGCTTACAAATACAATAATCATAGAATCATATAAACAACCAGGTTGGAAGAGGCTAAGCTCACCCAGTCCAACCTATCACCCAGCCCTAGCCTATCAACCAGACCATGGCACTAAGTGCCCCATCCAGGCTTTTCTTGAACACCTCCAGGGACAGTGAATCCACCACCTCCCTGGGCAGCCCATTCCAATGCCAATCACTCTATGTCAAGAACTTTCTCCTAACATCCACCCTGTATCTCACCTGCCACAACTTGAGACTGTGTCCCCTTCTTCTGTTACTGGTTGCCTGGGAGAAGAGACCAACCCCCACCTGTCTACAACCTACTTTCAGGTAGCTGTAGACAGCAATGAGGTCGCCCCTGAGCTTCCCCTTTTCCAGGCTAACAAAGAAGGATGTAAAGATATTTAAAATACTTCTTGTTAAAAACAACACTAACAGCAAAACAAAACACAAAGAAAAAAAAACACCAACAACAAAAACAGAAACGGTGACAAAGTGTGCAAGCAATTAGAATCCAAAACTAGCATTTAGTAAAATCTCACTGCATTTGAAAGCACTTAGTATTGAATGGTGATTTGTACCATTCCATTGACTACAAAATAAGCATAATTTAGACAATTGTTGCGGTAGATGAGTTGTATTTTGTGATGCACGATGTAAGCGCTCAGCAGGGTAGTATCACACTGAATCTTTTTTGCTTTGAATTGCCTTCACTAGGCAACTCTACTGTGACATTACTGGCTTATTAATTTTGCTGACAGGATATTTGAGAGGGCAGTGGAATGAGAAGGGTGCTAAAGAGCCAATATCTACACGTGAAAGTAGAGTTAGTGTTCTGTGCAATCTGTGCTATGTGATAACTCCTACGGAACTTTTGTTTTCAAATTAAAAGAAAAAAAAAACATTAAAAGATTCACTTGTAGTGGATGAATAGCAGAATATACTTCAATGGCAAAATAATTATGAGAATCATAGAATCACAGAATGGTAAGGTTGGAAGGGACCTCAAGGATCATCTAGTTCCAACCGCCTACCATAGGCAGGGACACCTCCCACTAGGACAGGGCACTCAAGACCTCCTCCAATCTGGCCTTGAACACCTCCAGGGAGGGAGCAGCCACAACCTCCCTGGGCAACCTGTGCCAGTGTCTCACCACCCTCACTATAAAGAACTTCCTCCTAACATCCAGTCTAAATCTTCCCTCTGCCACTTCAAACCCATTGCCCCTTGTCCTGTCATTGCAAGACCTTGTCAATAGTCCCTCCCCAGCCTTCCTGTAGTCCCCCTTCAGATACTGGAAGGCTACTCTAAGGTCTCCTGGAAGCCTTCTCCAGGCTGCGGATCCCCAACTCTCTCAGCCTGTCCTTGTAGCAGAACTGCTGCAGCCCTCTGATCATCCTCGTGGCCTCCTCTGGACCCACTCCAACACTTCCATGTCCTTCCTGTGCTGGGGTCTCCAGAACTGCACACAGTGTTTTTAACAAGAAGTTTTTAACAAGAATATTTTAGAAGATCCTGACAATTTGTCCATACTCTTAGGAAATTTGGAAAGCATAAAACCACTATTAAAACTACATTTGTTACTAAAAAGTAGTCCTACAAGAGTAGTAAAGCCTTGTACAGAAATTGAACTTGCTCTGTAAGTACCAGCTTAGCAGTAACCCATAATATGATTATTTTTCAACAAGATCAAGGAAATTAAGCTGTTAAGTTATTAGACTAGCACAATACTGGAGGTATAACAAGTGTAATAAGCAGTATTAATATGCTGGGTTACATCAAAACAAATATGTGTGGAACATCTGAAAGTTTTTAATTTCGACACATCACAACCTTTTCGTCCTCCACTAAGTATTGCTTCCTGTTTCTCACAAATCATTTCACTTCCACATAATTTTGAAATTTATCATTCTTTCTTTTGAGTGAAGTTTAAAAAAACAACCTAGGCAGCAGATATTCATAGAACTGCAAGTGTCAGTCATCTCCTCACGTGTATCAAATGTGTTTTAAACCCAGAAAACAGTGAAGTTTAAGATTTAATCCTCCTTTGTATTTTTTTTTCACTATAGTAATGCTGAGTGTAACTAAACACCATACAGAGAATTCAGAATTTTTTTAGTGTTGAATTCATAACTTGCTTTAAAACCTCCAAAAAAACCCCAAAACAACTCTGTTGCAGGTAAAAATAGTTAAGGACAAGTAATAAGTCTTGACAAATTGCTAGTATATCACAAATACAGCAAATACTGATTACCAGCCTGATTTATTTCTCAATTTCAGTATCAAAAAAGTGGAAGGGAAACTAGTAAGAGATAAACACCAAACAAACAAGCTGCATTTGTTTTTAAGCTCTAAGGATGCTCTAGCCCATTTACTCTGTTTCTTTTATCTTTCTCAGTTGCTCCAGTTTAAGAGATTCTGCTGATGAGCACTGAGAAACCTTGTTAGTGTTGTAGTAAGAGTCATCTGCTTACTTGCCTTTTTGCACTAGCTGCATGTGTATCTGGAAAGTAATCACAGCTGCAGATTACAAGAGATGGGAGTGGGACTGGGAGACAAACACAGAGAAACTTGCAGGCAGAAGAAAATGTAGATTTAAAAAAAAAAACAAAACCAAAACACACAGATAAACTAAACCAAACAAAAAAAAAAAAATCCAAACCAAACAAAAAAAAAAGATCCTAACCAAACAAAAAAATGAGTAGCTGAAATGATCCATTTTAAAGCTCATCACATGAGCTTTAAATATCATCAGAAAAATTGAGCCTTGTTAACAGTTCATGCCTGTATTTTTATTTTATTTCCAGATATGCTGCACCTATTTTTAATGTTTCTTGTAATTATTTTTTTTCTTTTATGGTTAGTTTTGGTTATAGGTTTTTTTTTTTTTTTTAAATCAAATAAAACAATATTAAGACAGTGGTTATTTTTGAAATGACAATGTTATTTGGAATATGAAATTTAAGTGTATTTATTTAACCTGTTGATAAAATGGCTCTAGAGCTCACTGCCAGCAGGGAGACCAATTACCAGATGAATTATCTAGGTCTCTTTGCCTCTTCTAGGGAAAGCAAAGCAAAAGGGTTCTATGATCAGTTTGAAAAGATGTAATCTCCAGGACAGTGAACAGTTCTTAGTCTTGAAAAGGCAGTCTCATATTTAAATGAGGATCTTTCAAAATGTGGGGGTTTTGTGTAAATTTTACCAAATAAATTGCTTTCTTCAGACTGAGAATCTGACAGTACAGGAAGCAGTAGGAATGCAAGACAACCATTAAAAGTGAAAAGAGTACTTTGTGTTTCTCTTGGAAACTATTCCTCTTTCCTGGTTAAGATTAATTTCCAAAAACAATCCTGAGTTTATGCAATTTCAAAATGCTGAAGAAATAAACATAGAATCATAGAATGGTAAGGTTGGAAGAGACCTCAAGGGTCATCTAGTTGCAACCCCTTACCATAGGCAGGGACACCTCCCACTAGGACAGGTCACTCAAGGCCTCCTCCAACCTGGCCTTGGACACTTCCAGGGAGGGAGCAACCACATCCTCCCTGGGCAACCTGTTCCAGTATCTCACCACCCTCACTGCAAAGAACTCCCTCCTAACATCCAGTCTAAATCTCCCCTCTACCAGTTTAAACCCATTGCCCCTTGTCCTGTCATTGCAAGACCTTGTCAATAGTCCCTCCCCAGCCTTCCTGTAGGCCCCTTCAGATACTGGAAGACTATTCTAAGGTCTCCTGGAAGCCTTCTCTTCTCCAGGCTGCAGACCCCGAACTCTCTCAGCCTGTCCTCATAGGAGAGCTGCTGCAGCCCTCTGATTATATTTGTAGCCCTCCTCTGGACCCACTCCAACAGTTCCATGTCCTTCCTGAACTGGGTGCTCCAGAACTACACACAGTACTCCAGGTGGGGTCTGAGGAGAGCAAAGGGGCAGAATCTTCTCCCTTGCCCTGCTGACCACGCTTCTCTTTATTCTTCTGTCCAACCAATGACTCTCATGTACCTTCTATACACAGAAAATACTAAAATGTAACTAGAATTATGAAAAGAGCATGAATGTTGTAGAAGACCACAGACCTTCCCCCATGACTACACATTTTGATCTGAAGAACTTTGATGCAATTACATTTGCTCCTTTCGTAGGGCTGGAGTCTTTCACTGCCTCCACTATGGAAAAATGATTTGCTTAAAGTTTGTGATTTAACATGTTCTGAATTGAAAATATGTTTGCTTTTAAAGCAATCTTGCCAAAACCATCTTCATAATTCGTGGCCTAACTTGATCTTGAAAGACAACTCTTGGTGTCTAAGGATTTGTTTCTGGCCTTTGAGGGGAGCAAAAAGAAAGCAGAAGGAAATGTCATATTCTTGGATATCTTACTCTTTCTTATATGGAAAACAGAAAAACTACTTCTGAGATGCTAAATCAAAGCCAATACCAGATGTCAGATAGTGCAAGAAGTAAGCAGAGCTACTTCCCTTGTGTATTAGTCAGCAGTGATTCCACAAGCGATTTCCTATGAAGTTATGTACAGTGCCTGTCTTTTCACTGTCACTGAGAATTTGTGAATTACAGCTTCAAAACCTATTTGTCAAAAGGTTGAAGGTCTGTAAGATATTCGGTGTCCAGAATTCCATGAGACCAGCAGTGTCAAAAGAATTGCAATAGCTGTCTATAGTGTGTGTGGAGATTATTTGTATTTGAAAGCAGATAGCTCACAGGTCACTGCATAAATACCAACTAGGAGATTATCAGCTGTTTTACCATGGAATGTGTTATATCTTTTGTCTAGTGGGTGTTTCATTGAAGGAAGGGATTTAGTCAGATCTTTAGGAAGACAAATAATGATCTGGACTAGGGCATCAAGTCAGTTACCAACAAGTTTGCAGCTGACGCCAAGCTGGGGGCTGATGTTGCTGGGTTGGAGGGCAGAAGGGCTCTGCAGCGGGACCTCGACTGCCTGCACAGATGGGCAGAGTCCAAGGGGATGGAACTCAACAAATGCAAGTGCCAGGTGCTGCACTTTGGCCACAACAACCCCATGCAGAGCTACAGGCTGGGGTTGGAGTGACTGGAGAGCAGCCAAACAGAAAGGGATCTGGGGGTGCTGATTTGGTGCACTGATCAGCAGTGTGCCCAGGTGGCCAAGAAGGCCAATGGCATCCTGGCCTGCATCAGCAATAGTGTGGCCAGCAGGAGCAGGGAGCTCATTCTCCTCCTGTGCGCTGCACTGGTTAGGCCACACCTTGAGTACTGTGTCCAGTTCTGGACCCCTCAATTGAAGAAGGACATTGAGGTGCTTGTAGGCATCCAGAGAAGGGCAACGAGGCTGGTGAGAGGCCTCGAATACAAGGCCTTTGAAGAGAGGCTGAGGGAGCTGGGATTGTTTAGCCTGGAGAAGAGGAGGCTCAGGGGAGACCTTCTTGCTGTCTACAGCTACCTGAAGGGTGGTTGTAGCCAGGAGGAGGTTGCTTTCTTCTCTCAAGCAAGCAGCACCAGAACAAGAGGACACAGTCTCAAGCTGTGCCAGGGGAAGTTTAGGTTGGAGGTGAGGGGAAAGTTCTTGCCTGAGAGAGTCATTGAGTGCTGGAATGGGCTGCCCAGGGAGGTGGTGGAGTCACCGTCCCTGGAGGTGTTCAAGGCGGGTTTGGATGTGGCACTTGGTGCCATGGTCTGGTCTTGAAGTCTGTGGTATTGGGTTGGACTTGATGATCTTTGAGGTCTCTTCCAACCTTTGTGATACTGTGATACTGTGTAATTTTGCTGTTCAAAGAAAACTTTTTTAAAATCCTTAGTGAATAAGAATGCTCTGAAAAATTACATTTGGCTGCTTCCTTTATAGAATAGCAGAGTCACAGTTGATGTTCGAAGTAACTTCCAGAGGTCATCTAGCTCAGGAGCGTGCTCCAAATGTCTATTTAGACCAGGTTGCTCAGGATCCTTTTCATTCAAGTCTTGAAGTCCTCCAAGAGCAGAGATCCCACAATCTCTCTGGGTAACCTATACCAGTATTCCATAATCATGATTTAAACAAAAACTGTAGTCCGCTTTTTCCTAGTGAGTTATTGGAATTTCACACAGTTCAACTTTTCTGTTGCCACTTGACCTTTCCTTGCACTCCTCTGAGAAAAATCTTGCTTCATCTTCTCTGTGTCCTCTAATCATTGCTTTCACAGACTGAACAGGCTCTGTCCTCTCAGACCCTGCTTGCATGTTTTGTTCTTCATCCCCTTGACGAACCAAATCCACTTCAGTATGTCAATGTCTTTCTTATACTGAAGAACCTGAAGCAGTGTGCAGATGTGGCCTCATAGTGGCTAAAGAAAGGAGAACAGGCTTGCTTCATTGGAATATTTTAATACTGGAATGTTTTACTGAAAATATTGGAATATTTTAATTAAAACATAGATTATAGACTCTGAAAAGAAAACAATGGTGATACCTGCCATAGGCTTGCTGAGATGTATAAAAACAAGGACAGAAATATAGATAAGGTAGGGAGTCTCTCTTTCTCTGGGAGCTACTGTGTCTACACACCTGTCTGCTCTGTAACCTAACTAATCACTCTGCTTCTAACCTCCCTGGCCCATCCTCCAAACTCACCTTGAACATAAGGCAAACCCTGGGATAAGGTAGAGGGGTGGGGAGAAGGTGGAAGGCTGGTTGGGAGCCCTTCCTGGGGTCTCTGATTTCTGGGAGGGCTGTTGTGTTTCTGTATTACCTTTAACTTGTCTATGTCTGTAACTATTCCTGTCTATTGTGTATATCTCTGCTTGTACATTGTGCTAAGCTGTAAATCCTTAACTTCCAGCTGGCTGAGTCTAGTCTGGGAGATTTCACTCTGTGTGGGAGTCGGTAACTCCCAAACCATCACAACTAGATCAGCAGGCTGCACTGTTACTAACACGGCTCAGGGTTTGGCTGGCCCCATTTGCTGCAAGGACATATTGCTAGCCCATGTTTGACTTGGAATCCAAATCTTTTTTTCTCTAATCAAATGCTATATGTTAGGGCACAATTTAACTGCAACAATACTATTCAAGATTTAAAAAAAAAAAAAAAAAAAAAAAAAAAAAGGAAAAAAAAAAGAAAAAAACACCCCACCTCCTCATGACATTCTTACAAAAGAAGTACAGGACATAATAACAAATGCTTGTCAGTTTTGGGTTTTTCTTGTTTAATTTGTTGAAAAAGAACTTGGACAGATTGTCTGTTTCTTCATTTTAATTTTACACATCTGAGTTGTTTTAATTAGATTTCTGATAAATTTCATTCTATCAATTTATTGGTGAACGTACTTTACATTCTAGGAACATCGTCTACAAAGAAACATCATCTCTGTGAGAGAAATTTGGGGTTTTATTTTCCTCCAGTCCTATGTGGATTTAAGAGCATTACAATATATTCTCTATAGATCAAAGAAGCAGTAAATTACTTCTAAGTTCACGCTGGACACTAGTCCATTATCTAACCTCAAGAAGCTCATATTTTATTTGCCTAAGAAAATCAGAAAATACTTCCAGTGAAATCATATTCTGTGTCTAATTATTCTTTCTCATTATTTTACCTATTCATTAAAATCACCAGCTGGGTAGCTTCTTCAAATTACTTATGAATCTCTTTGGAAACCTCTTCTAACAGTAATACTTCACCTCATGCATATATAAAAACAGATGCTGACCAGAGAACAGCTTATGGCTGACAGAGTGTAAGCCTTCTGTGAAACACCTGCCTCACCTTTTTCTCATATGCTGCAAACACCACCGAGATAAACAAGCACTCTCTGGAGGAACTGAAACACAAAAGGAATCCTAGTGTAGTTGCAGTGTGGGTAATGCAGTTTGGGGGAAAAAAATGAAACTGCAAAACATATGAGTAAAAGAAACAAAAGTGATGTTTGATGTATTCTCCAGCTGCACTTTTCCACCGTAATAGCAAAGTTAATTTACTGTGTATTTTAGTCCTGAAATGTATAGGTAAAAGGCTAATGAGCATTCATTTTCCTTCCAACAAAGACTATTAATACTTAGGTATAAATGTGTCAGTATTACTTGAGACTTTTTCCAAACACTGAAGCACTCTCTGAATCACAACAATAAAGGGTTAGATGTCAATGTTTACTTTTGTATTCCCCCCCCC
>VWZE01004263.1:174596-186610 GCA_013396675.1 Eubucco bourcierii
CCCCCCCAAATGTAGACACAGAACTTGTATGTTAGTTTTCGAGAACCTTCAGTAAGGGAGATTCCACAGTGAGTTGAATTAAATTCTTCTATTGCTTTAGTTCTTTTATAGAAGGATTTTCCTTTCTGTGCCTTTGTGATAGTCTGTGAATCTTTCCTTGCAAACTGACTCCATCCAAGAGAGGGCAGGGAGAAGATTTGACCAGCTGTTCTCACAACCTTTTGTATATTGTAAACTTATGATCATTCTAGAAAGCAAGTATTTGCTGAGACAAACACACACAAAAAAGTCTTTAGCATTTCATTTTGACCTACTTGCACTTGAGAAAGTTTCTAATGTATTTTGCATTGCTGTTTAGATAGTGTTACGTGTTCTTCAGTGGACAATGTATGCCTCACACAGAAAGAATAAATGTCTGCTCTGTATTGCCCAAAAGCTGTCAAAATTAGAGTTCTGTACATGTCTTGCTGTGTATGGTAGTAGACAACCAACAAACCATGAGTTAAAGAGTATTCAAAATTTGTTTTCTCCTTGTTCCTCTACTTTGAGAATCCAGATCACTTCAGTAGTCCTATCTTGACTGGTGCAAAAGTTTCTTGTTTGAACAAATGTCATTTCTCTTTCGGTATGCTCAATTTCAAATTTTGACTGCCAGATTAATTTACTGCATGTGTAGCATGGATGCATATGGATGCATATCCACACCTGTCTTTTCTAACCTGCAAACTGTAAAGTAACTTTCACCAATATTATTTTAGTTGCTTTGTTGTATTGATCTTGATGATAGTGGCTTCAAAATATTATTTTGTTCTCTTATTGGAAGAAAATCCTTTATCAAACAATGGAGGCCCTATTTTGCACTCTTTGTGACAAGAATGCATGCTCCATTATAGATGGTTCTGGGAAACTTCTGACTCAAAGAGAGCAGTTTCTGCAAAAAAACCTCGGCATCTAAGATTTCAGGCTATGAATGAGGAACAGATTTAAGGAAGTCCAATTCATTTGCTTCCATGGGACCATTGCCTTCAAACAGCGTACCCCAAACCATCTGTTATACACTCTTCTACTTGATAGGTTAAATATACCTGAACATACATGTTCTGGGCTATGTTTAAATACATAGAATCATAGAGTGGTAAGTTTGGAAGGGACCTCAAGAATCATCTAGTTCCAATGCCCTGCAATGGGCAGGGACACCTCCCACTAGTACAACTCACTCAAGGTCTCGTCTGACCTGGCCTTGAACACCTCCAGGGAGAGAGCAGCCACAACCTCCCTGGGCAACCTGTGCCAGTGTCTCACCACCCTCACTGCAAACAATTTCCTCCTAACATCCAGTCTAAATCTCCCCTCTGCCAGTTCAAACCCATTGCCCCTTGTCCTTTCATTACAAGACCTTGTCAATAGTCCCTCCCCAACCTTCCTGTAGTCCCCCTTCAGATACTGGAAGGCTACTCTAAGGTCACCTGGAAGCCTTCTCTTCCCCAGGCTGCAGAACCCTAACTCTTGTAGCCTGTCCTCATAACAGAGCTACTGCAGCCCTCTGATCATCTTTGTGGCCTCCTCTGGACCCACTCCAACAGTTCCATGTCCTTCCTGTGCTGGGGCCTCCATAACTGTACATATGTATATTATCCTTTCTGTAAAGCATTCTATTTTTGAAGGAACTTTTCTAATTCCCTTTAAAGTGAATACACATTTATTCTAATAATAAGTTATCAAAAAAAAAAAAAAAAAACCAAAACCCAACAACAGCAACAACAAAACCTTTTTTGAGTCATAAAGAGCTGTTCACTTTTTGTACTATAAAAGTTTGAAGTAGTAAATAATCCTGTACAGTTACAGCTAGACAGGCTTAAGTTTACACAATTGATGACCTCAAAGCAGAATAGGAGATATCTTCTTGATACTTTGCTATCTTTCTATGTCTTCATAATGTGAATACACAGTCACTACTCTAGATCTTGTTCACATGTAGAAAGGGAAAAACCTAACATGCTCCTCTGTGAGAGTCTATGGGTATTGTATGCGGTAGTCTGCAGCATAGACAGCCATAGGAGAAAGATACTCAGGGGAGATTTCTGTGCTGAATACTACACAAAGCCTTGGAGACCTGCAGACTCCTGCTGTTACCTCTCCTTTATAAATATTTTAATTTTTTTTGCTAGAATATAGTGGTATTCTAATGAAAATTCCTAAGCTGCTTTAGGGCTATGTTGCCGGCAAGTGTAAGGAAGACCATGAATACCTAGAAGTTACTTGAGTGAAAATTGGAAGTGACTCTTGGTAACTGTATTTGTGATTGCCTGATTTTGATACCGTATTCTTAAAACACAAATACTGTCCAACATCTAAATAGCTGAAATTAACTCCTCTCTAGCCCTCTTGTGACGTGTATGTAAGCAGCAAAAAGATGGTTCAGATTCATTTGACACTATTAGATCTTCCCATCTTCAGCTATTTTTCTAGCATGCATATACTAATCATAGAATCATAGAATGGCAAGGTTGGAAGGGACCTTAAGGATCATCTAGTTCCAACCCCCTACCATAGGCAGGGATAACTCCCACTAGTACAGTTTACTCAAGACCTCATCCAATCTGACCTTGAACACCTCGAGGGAGCATCCACGACCTCCCGGGGCAACCTGTGCCAGTGTCTCACCACCCTCACTGTAAAGAACTTCCTCCTAACATCCAGTCTAAATCTCCCTTCTGCCAGTTTAAACCCATTGTCCCTTGTCCTGTCATTGCAGGACCTTGTAAATAATCCTTCTCCAGCCTTCCTGTAGGCCCCCTTCAGATACTGGATAGCTACACTAAGGTCTCCTGGAAGACTTCTCTTCTCCAGGCTGCAGAACTCCAACTCTTGTATCCTGTCCTCATAGCAGAGCTACTGCAGCCCTCTGATCATCTTTGTGGCCTCCTCTGGACCCACTCCAACACTTCCATGTCCTTCCTGTGCTGAGGGCTCCAGAACTGCACACAGTACTCCAGGTGGGGTCTGACAAGGGCAGAGTTATGTCTGTCACTGACATTGACATCTCCATCTGTATCACTGAGTTCTCAAAAACTTACTTTATTTTGACACCTGTATTTTTAGGGTTGTTTTTTTTTTTGAGGCTGTTTGGTAGATTGTTTTGGGTTACTCTGATACAGCACATGTTTTTCATAAACTTTAGGTAATTATTTTAATATCCACCTCTTCACTGAGGATTTTCTTTGCCTTCATTAACCAAGAAACTCTTTGACTATCTCAAAATTCACATTTGCTACCAAACTGTGGTTTTGTGTTTGTTTTTTTTTATTTTTATTTTTATTTTTGTTTGGTTTGTTTTACTCTTTTGTTTGTTTGTTTAGTTGGTTTGTTTTGTTTTGAATTTTTCTCTTTAGGACCACGCTGTAATGAGGCAGTATTTCAATTTGTAACTGTAGAAAGTGTGTTCTTATAGAATCAACATGTGTACATCCTGTGCAAAACAAATTACTGATTAAATTTTGCTATGCACTTCTGCATGGTTGGCAATATTTAGAAACAGCAGTATAGAAAAGTGAATAGACTGACATCCTCAGCATTGCATTTCTTTCATTTGGTTAGTTTAAAATTTCACAGAGATTTGGAGGGGGAAGAGTTGTTTGTATGTGTGTGTGTGTTTATTTTGTTGTAGGTGGGTTATTTTTGTTTGTTTTCTGTTTTAATGTAATCTATTCATCAGTTTTATTGAATGTAATATAAAGTGACACCTAATTCTATCATATTTGGCTAATATGTAACTCAGCTGTCATCCACTCAGAGGTATTTTTTTTAGGGTGTTCAGCTGTCAGGCATAATTTATAATACAGTGTTGTGGCATGAGAAAGGAAAATTTGAAGGTGCTTTTCTTTCCCTGTGAATGACTTTTTGAGCAGTCCTTTTAAGACAGGGTCTCAAGATCTTTACTTTGATAAAGTTAACCTTGGTTTTCCATATCAAAACCAAAGAGTCAAAGAACTTGATAAAGATTGTTGCACAAATACTCTCTCATAAATTGTATGCCTGCGACGTGGCTTCTGTTGGCTGTGTTTAATGTCTGTAATTCACTGAAAGTTAAAACTATCTCTTTGGCAACTGTCTTACTAGATCTTCCCAGGTGCCCCCTCCAATGCCAGGTTGGATGAGGCCTTGAATAACCTGTACTAGTGGGAGGTATCCCTGCCTGTGCCCAGGGGGTTGGAACTACATAATCCTTGAGGTCCCTTCCAACCTTACCGTTTTATGATTCTGTGATTCTAATACAGAATACTCAGTGCATTGAACTTAACAATATAATTTGCAAGCAAACAAAATGAATTTCAGTGGAATAAATCAAATATGTCACCCATGAAGGGTAATTACCTTTAATTTTCTCAACTCTCACTCCGTCCTGGTTTTCTTTCTTTTCATACTTGTGAAGTAACAGATGCTGCTCCTATTATATGATAGAATAAATACTTCAATATTTATAAAGTAGTTTGGAATTCTGGAGAATTGATAAGAGAACTTTTAAAGTCACTTCTATTTTGATAATGGACCAACCAGGATTATTTTTAAACCTTTATTTTATTTTTTTTTCACTTTTCTAGACAGATTTTCAGCACAAACAAACCAACTTTTTGTGTTAGTATATCCCAGGTTTCCTTAGTACATCATTTCTCTTTCATGATTTCAACAATTTAACAACCTGAACAACATAGAAATAGTGTGAGTGGCAAACTATTTACCTGGATGTTGTGGTTCGGCAACTGACTTGCTTCTTTTTCATACAATCATAGAATGGTAAGGTTGGAAGGGACCTCAAGGATCATCTAGTTCCAACCCCCTGCCATAGGCAGGGACACCTCCCACTAGTACAGGTCACTCAAGGCCTCATCCAACTTGGCCTTGAACACCTCCAGGGCGGGAGCAGCCACAACCTCCCTGGGCAACCTGTGCCAGTGCCTCACCACCCTCACTTTTTACTGAAGTGCTACCTAAAGGGCAAATGAGGTGGGATAAAAAAAGTCTTGTCACTTATAAATCTGGTAGTGGCTATTAAACATATATGATCAAAAAATGTATGAAAATAAATAACTTTTAACATAAAGTATATCAATATATTAATATATAAATAAGGAATAGATTGTTATAAGTAATTATAATATTATGTAATTATTACACAATCATTTTATTAAACAGAACACTTACTATTTCATTAATAATATATTCCTTTAATAATTTAAAGTGCTGATTAAACATTTTATCTAAAACTAAATCCCTGATTGTGAATAACATAAAATGTGTAATGTGCATTCTATAAAACATAAATATAAGCCATGTTATATATGAATAATATATGTTTAGAAAAATAGATTACAAATCTTTATTTGGTGAACAACTTAAGCAATTTGTGATTTCCTCATTGCTATAAGACATTTATTTTTGTCTGTGATGGTTTGGGAGTTCCCCACCCCCACACACTTTGTAAAATCACCCAGACTAGAATCAACCAGCTTGAAGTTAAGGACTGAAGCTCTGTTTACAACTTAGCACAATGTACAAGCAGAGATATACACAATAGACAGGAATAGTTACAGCAATAGACAAGTTAAAGGGAATACAGAAACACAACACCCCTCCCAGAAATCAGAGTCCCCAGGAGGGGCTCCCAACCACCCTTCCACTTTCTTCCCACCCCTCTACCGTGCCCCAAGGTTTGGCTTACATGCAAGGTGAGTTTGGGGGATCAACCAGGGGGTTTAGAAGGAAAGTGGTTAGTGAGGTTACTCGACAGAGAGGACAAGAAGCGAGACAACCTGAAACTCTCCAGGAGAGTGCCTTATCTATGTTTTGTGTTCTTGTCTTATACATCTCTATAAGATGATGGCTACTGGAATGGACTGCCCAGGGAGGTGGTGGCGTCGCCATCCCTGGAGGTGTGCAAGGCAGGTTTGGACATGGCACTTGGTGCCATGGTCTAGTCTTGAGGTCTGTGGTGACAGGTTGGACTTGATGATCTTTGAGGTCTCTTCCAACCTTGCTGATACTGTGATCTCAGCAAGGCTATGAGTGAAACTGTCATCACCGTTTTCTTTTCACAGCCTATAATATATTTGTCTCCATTAAAATATTCCAATTAACCTCAAACTAGCACTTAGTCCTTCAAAAACTCTTTTAGATTCATGAGTCCCTCTAGATCTTGAAGATACATGAGAAACTTAACTTTGATTAACATTGTTTGCATCTTCTTCTGCTTCTTGTTTTTTAGTAGAAGCTGTGCATCCAGCTTTAATTTCTTTCCTCATGCTTTTTTCATAACCATTTCATAGCACTTTCATTATGGTTTGGCTATTTGGAGACGAGGATAATTTTTAAATGGTATAATTTTCTCATAAAGCCTCAAAGCTGTAACAGCTCTTTCTGTTAATTTATCTAAAATCTATTAACACAAGTGCTGTACATGAAGTTATGCTGATGTAGAGGAACCATGTAAAGCAGCATTTTCTCCTGAGATATGTAGTGCATTCTGAACTGCTTGGAAGAAGAATCATAGAATGGTAAGGTTGGAAGGGACCTCAAGGATCATCCAACTCCAACCCCCTGCTGTAGGCAGGGACACCTCCCACTAGCACAGGTCACTCAAGGCCTCGTCCAACCTGACCTTCAACACCTCCAGGGAGGGAGCATCCACAACCTCCTGGGCAACCTCTTCCAGTGCCTCACCACCCTCACTGCAAAGAACTTCCTCCTAACATCTGTAGTGGAGATTTCTGGATATATGACTGATGCACAGAGGTGTAAGTCAAAACAATGACTGCATATACACTTACAATAACTTGCAACCACAACCTCTCTGGGCAACCTGTGCCAGTGTCTCACTACCCTCACTGTAAAGAGCTTCCTCCTGACATCCAGTCTAAATCTTCCCTCTGCCAGTTTAAACCCATTGCCCCTTGTCCTGGCATTGCAAGACCTTGTCAATAGACCCTCCCCAGCCTTCCTGTAGGCCCCCTTCAGATACTGGAAGACTACTCTAAGGTCTCCTGGAAGCCTTCTCTTCTCCAGGCTCTACAGCCCCAACTCTTGTAGCCTGTCCTCATAGGAGAGCTGCTGCAGCCCTCTGAGCATCTTCGTGGCCCTCCTCTGGACCCACTCCAACACTTCCATGTCCTTTCTGTGCTGAGAGCTCCAGAACTGCACACAGAAATTTTTTCATCATTTGAGTTTAGGCTGTGAACATGAAAATGGTTGCCAGCTAGATGTGGATTTGACAAAGTTTTATTGAGAAGCGAGGTTTTCAATTTGCATAACTGAAAAAAAAAAAAAGTCATTCAGAGGATCTTCAAGTGCTTAATGGTAGAATAACATGAAAAAATATGGTATGCACTAATGAATTTGATTTGTTTTTAATACTGGTGAACTCTTGAAAACACCAGAAATCTCCATCCAGTAAATGTATTAAAGGGAATGCAAAATAAAGGTTAGGAAAATTAACTGCCATTCCACCATGATTTTTCTTACAACAGATGCATAAAAATTAAATCTCTAGCAAACTTTTATTCACTGCAGTTTGATTGCTAACGAATGGAGTATTCATTTGCAGGTAAGGAAATGATAGTAAACTTCATTACTTGTCATTTTCCAATGAAGTCTGATGTATGATTCATGGTAAAGGGTTTGGAGTTCATATCTTACCTTAGCCTAATTTCTTTGTTCTTCACAAAGTAAGCTTGTCAACATACTGGTTCCATAGCTCATTTACGTTATGATTTCTTTATTGAATTATAGATGTGAATCACACCAGTGATTTGTTATGTGAACTGGCAGGGACAATTATTGGAGCAATGGCTAGAACAAAGACAGAGACAGAACTGTTTTCCTCAACAAATAAGTGAAATTTACTATGAAAATGAGTTTCCCTGAGAAATTCAACCTGTATTTTTCTGCTGTATGCTGCTTTTCTGCAAGAAAAAAGAAAAAAAAAAAAAAAAGAAGCTTAAACCCTCTCTAATTTATCACCAGATTGTCTTTTTTTTTTTTCTTTTTGTTTTTCTTTGTGTGGTTTTAAGTCTTTAGTTTCATAATACCAGTTTTACAAAGAAAGAGTAAAACCGCAGTGATCAAACAGTTGGACTGTTTTGAACCCTTGATGTTTAAAGAAACTTGCAGTGAGTATTTGGCATGAGATCACTCGCTTCTCCTGCTGAATTGCAGAGTTGCTCTCCTGTTTCATGGGAAACAGTGGCAGTATTATAATTTCCTATAGAAAAAAAAAATCTATAGCTGAATTTTCTTGATGTCTGAAAAAATCAATGATTGAATAGATAACATTTCATCTGTGTGTTTCAAAGGCTTCGAAAGCTCTGTGTGTCTTTGTAAATATTATTTTTTTAAAGTTACCCTTTAAGCATATGCTTTAGTATACACTTTAAGTGTAATTTTAGTATTTTTTGCACTTTTAGTACTTTTTATGCTTTTAAGTATCCTTTCAGCATAATGGTAATATGAAATGACACATTTTATTGGAAGTTGATTGAGACCTGGGAGTTAGGTTGAATGCAGGATGTTTGAAAAGAGAGAGGCTGGTGCTTGATGTAATGGTTGGGGGCTGTGTTGTAATCAGAAACTGATAGAAGTATTTGTTGGAGAAGGGAAGGCTCAGCAGAACTACCACATTGTACTTCTGGTGGGCAGACTTTGGTCTGTTTTGGAGGCTGGTTGGCAGAGCCCTTAGGAGGCAGTCCTGAAGGGCCAAGGAGTCCAGGAAGACTGAACACTGTTCAAGAGGAAGATCTTAAAGGCACAGAAACAAGCTGTCCCCATTTGCTGATAGATGAGTTAGAGGGGAAGAAGGCTGGCCTGGATGAATAAAGTTTAGTTGTGGTTTAAGATAAAAGAAGAGTCTATGGTCCTTGAAAGAAGGGGCATGCCACTCAGGGCACCTACAAAATTGTGAGACTGTGCAGTGAAGAAATTAGAAGGGCCAAAATCCAGCTGGAAATTTACTTGGCTTCAGTTATTTAAGAAAACAGAGAATCCTTCAACAAATATACTAACAACAAAAGGAGGCCTAAGGAGAATCTCTGTCCTTTAGTGGATGCATGGGAGAACATAGAGGTAAAGGCTGAGGTACTGAATACATTCTTTGCCTCAGTCTTTAGTAGTAGGACCACTTGTTCACTGGATATACCCAGTCCCCTGAGCTGGAAGATAGGGATAGGGAGCAGAATCAAGCCCCCATAACTCAAGAGGAGATAGTGACCAACTGCACCACTTAGACATGCATAAGTCTATGGGGCAGGATGACATACATCCAAGGGTACTGAGGGACCTGGCACAAGTGCTTACCAGTTATGGCTAACTGGAGAAATCCCAGCTGACTGGAGATTAGCAAACATGCCATCGCAAAAAGGACCAGAAGGAGGATCTAGGAACTCTACACACTTACTTGTCTGACCTTGGTGCCAGGGAATATCATGGAGCATATCATCTGGAGTCCCTTTATGCAGCATGTGCAGGACAACCAGATGATCAAGGCCGGTTCATGGGTTCATGAAGGGCAGGTTCTGCTGGATAAACCTGGTCTCTTATGACATAGTAACCTCTTTACTGTATAAGGTGAAGGCAGTGGATATTGTTTATCTGGACTTTTACTAAAGCCTTCAACACTGCTGAGGACACATCTGGAGAACTGAGTTCAGTTCCAGGCCCCCTAGTTCAAAAGAGACATAGAACTGCTTGAGTGTCCAGTGCAGAGCCACAAAGATGATTAAGGGAATGGAACATCTCTCTTATGGGGCGAGACTGAGGTTGCTGGGGCTGTGCTGTTTGTAGAAGAGGAGACTGAGAGGTGACCTCATCAGTGGTTACAAATATGTAAAGCTGAGTGCCAGGAGGATGGAGCCAGGCTCTGCTGGGTAATGGCAGATGACAGGACAAGGGGCAGTGGGCGGAAGCTGAGGCACAGGAAGTTTCTTGTAAAAATATGAGAAATTTTTTCAGTATGAAGGTGACAGAAGACTGGAACAAGCTGCCCAGGGGAGTTATGGAGTCTCCCTCTCTGGAGATACTAAAAACCTGCCTGGGCACGTTCCTGTGTGATCACGTCTAGATTATCCTGCTGTGGCAGGGGGGTTGGGCTGGATGATCTTTCAAGGTCCCTTCCAGTCCCTGACGTTCTGTGATCCCACAGCATCTTCTTGGAGAAGCTGGCTGCACATGGTTCGGATGAGTGGATGCTTTGCTGGGTAACAAACTGTCTTGATGGCTTGACCTAAAGAGTGGTAGTGAATGGAGTTTGCAGCCAGTCATTGGTGGCATTCCTCAGGGTTTAGTATTGTGGCTTAATCTGGTTTAATATATTCATCTGGATGAGGGGTAGAGTGCACGCTCAGTAAGCTTGCAGAAGACACTGTGCTGGGTGGGACTCTTGATCTGATGAACGACAGGAAGACCCTACACAAGGATCTGGGCAGACTGAGTTAGTGGTCAGTCTTATGAGGTTTAACAGGAGTGAGTGCTGGATTCTACCCTTAGGGCACAACAACTCCATGCAATGCTACAGGCTTGGAGGAGATAGGCTAGAAACCTGACCAGCAGAAGAAAACCTGAGGGTGCTGGCTGAACATGAGCCGGTAGCATGCTCAGATGTCCAAGATGGCAAACAGCATCCTGACCTGTATCGGGAATAGTGTGGACAGAAGGAGTCAGGAAGTGATTGTGCTCCTGTACTCAGCACTGGTGAGGCCATACCTTGAGTACTGTGTCCAGTTTGGGGCCCTTCACTACAGGAAGGATGCTGAGTTATTGGAGCATGCTAGAGAAGGGCAGCAAAGTTGGTGAAGGACTGAGAGAATAAGTCTTATGAGAAGCAGCTGAGGGAATGGGGATTGTTTAGTCTGGAGAGGAGAAGACTTGAGTGGAGACATTATTGCTCTTCACAAAACCCTGAAAGGAGATTGTAATGAAGTGGGAGTCAGTCTCTCCTCCCTAATGTCAAGTGATAAAAAAGAGAGGAAGTGACCTGAAATTGGACGAGAGGAGGTTTAGACTGGGTATTAGTTAAAATATCTTTACTGAAAGAATGGTCAGACATTGGAACAGGCTGCACTAGCAGGTGGTGAAGTCACCATTCCTTGAGGTGTCCAAAAAGCATGTAGACATGGCACATGGCAGGTGGTTCAATTGCCATGTTGATGTTAGTTTGATGTTTGGCTTTGATGGTTTGGCTTGATGATCTCAGAGGTCTTTTCCAGCTGAAACAATTCTACAACTGTGATTCATCAATAGAATCATAACGAGTTGAGTTTAGAGGCACAGTGTTACTCTGAAGAACACTGCTGGCAAAAATAAGCAGTGATCCTTCATGTGGTTTACATTAAAATAGCCAAGTAATTCTCTAACTCTACTTCCAATTTTTTAAAATAACTGGCAAAATCATAAATATGCCAAGTCTAGACTGCGTTCCAGGTGATAACAGCAAAATGAGAGATGTCTCTAGCGTTACGATATTGGTCCCAAAGTCCTTTCATCATGTGTTTTTGAGGATCATTTGGAAAGCTCTAGCACTTGTGTTGTGAATTGAAGATATGAAACGTATGCTAAAGTATAAAAACTAAATATGACATTTATTTTTTAATGGCAAACACCCAGAACATTATAGCAGAGGGAAAATATTCTCCACCTAATTAGTTTCATTTGTATTTGAAACTAGGTCGAAGGGTAGTTCCACTGTTCAGCAGATAGTTAGTGTTCTGCTGCAGAGTGTAATGTGGGATAAGTCAAATGTCACAAAGTGTACATTTCCAGGTTTTAGAAGATTTCATAGTTACTTCTGTTAGTTTCTTGTCCCAAATTCCATTTCAGGATAATGAAGGATATATCTTATGCATAATTATTTTACAGAGGGAAAGTGAGGAAGAACCAACTTGAGATGTGCTTGCTATGATTCTGTAGCAGTTGGTAAAAAGAACAGTTTACAGTATCACAGTATCAGCAGGGTTGAAAGAGACCTCAAAGAT
>VWZE01004263.1:195216-213059 GCA_013396675.1 Eubucco bourcierii
AAGGCCTTCCTTCCCAGAAGACTAACAGATCTAACTCTCATAGAATTTAAGATACAAATAGGAGGACTTTGGGAATCTTTGCTATCTTTGCAGGCTTTCAAACTCATCTTAGACAGCAAAGATTATCCATAAGCGAGCTGATCTGTGGCATGTTGTGATGGTTTGGGAGTTCCCTGCCCGTCCCCCCCCCCCCNCCCTCCCAGAAATCAGAGTCCCCAGGAGGGGCTCCCAACCACCCTTCCACCTTCTCCCCACCCCTCTACCGTGCCCCAAGGTTTGGCTCACATGCAAGGTGAGTTTGGAGGATCGGCCAGAGGAGTTAGAAGGAAAATGGTTAGTGAGGTTACTCAGCAGAGAGGAGAAGGCAAGAAGCTAGAAAACCCCAAGAGTGTCTCAGCTTGAGTTTCTTAATCTGTGTTTGTGTTCTTATTCTTATCCATCTCAGCAAGCCTATGATTGAAGTAGACATCACCAGTGTTTTTCTTTTCACAGCTTATAATATAATTTTCTCCATTAAAATATTCCAATTAGCCTCAAACCAGCACACATGTAGGAGGGAACATATTTCTTAAATTGGAAGGATTTATGAAATAAGACCCTAATCTGTTTTATTGTGGGGTATGCAAAGATGAGAGGGTGTCTCTCACTGAACTTATGCAGATGAACTTCTTTTCTGCAAGTGTTCTCAGTTTTATCTATTCCAAAAGACTATGCTTTTAAAAAGCTGAATGAATCATGTCATATATCTGTGATATTCAGATGGCTAGTTTTATTTCTAAAGCAATAACCATAAACATGGAGATGCAGGGACTCAAGAGTTCTAAGTCTGGATGCTTAAACTATAATGCAGGTAATGCAGTGTTAGAATAGGCTTTTTCTTTTGAGAGCACAATAAAAACTCTGATATGTAACAGTAAATGAATGATTATGTATTCAGGATGGCTCTGGATCTTGGGAAAGAGACCACTCAAAAGAATTTACACAGAACATTTTCTTTCTGTTGTCTAGACAAGTATATCAATCCACTGACCTCTCTTAGAAATGCTTATCAGTGTGTGATCCATTCAGTACTTTCCCTCTGAGTTCACCTGGCAGACACTGCTGCTTTTTTATGAGTTGAGGGAAGGAACACCAACTTCTACACATTCCTCTAGTGGCTTAGTTTATTAGGGAAATGATGCATTTAACTCTCCTACAAACAAATCAGTTGTGTCATGGGATATTAACTTTCTCTTGCCTGAATTAATGAAATCTGTTTGAGGATAATTTTTTTCCAACCTCAAGTGCCTTAAATGGAAGGTTATTTTCTGGCAGAAGCAAAGGCAGTTCACAGATGCAATAAACTGCAAGGTCTAGTGACTGAACCGCAAAATGTTAAAGCTGAAATGATGTTGCATGTTAATTCAAAATTCTCCTCTGTGGAGTAATTCCACAGCAATCAGGCAGCCATGTCAATATTTTGTTTCTCTGTGCAGCAGTTTGAGAAAAGCCTAACTTCAAAAGAGAAGGCCTGAGGGGGAGGGGAAAATAAGGCAGAAGAGGATAAATCTGTCAATTTTTAGGAGGAACAAATGCAAGATATCCAGAAAGCAAAGCCTAAATTGTGTTCTTAACATTTGCCTTCTATACCAACCACTGTCCAGGGAACTTGTGTAGTACAGACTTGGCTACTTGCACTGCTCATTGATATTCTTCAGCGATACTCATGCTTGTAGGTCAAGTAAAAGGTCATTCAGCCAAAGCAAAAGAGAAGATGCTTGCCAGCTTCAGGTTAGTACTGCCTCTGGAGGTTTATATGTCAGCCACTTGGATTTCATTGCATACCTTTATTTAATGCTAGAACTACCATGTAGTCATTCAGGAATTAATGAAAACTGTGGAAGCTCTTCTTAACTGGAAACACTTTAGGCATATTACAGTTCTGATACAAGCAATTGAGAAGATACCCAAATGTTGAACCGTATGTATCTTGTACCTCTTTGTCTCTTTCTCAAGAGCTAAAACAGAGATATTTGCTTAAATATCAGTCTGAAATCTGTTAACCAAGCTTCCTTGGAAAAAAAATACCAATTTCCAAGCTGAATATAAAGTGTGAGATTGCAGCAAACCTACATTTTGATTTCTTTTTTTGTTTTATTGCTACCATATTTTACAACACTATTGGGAATTAGATCGAGCAGTCACCTGCCAGCAGAAATCCCCAAAGGATAGTTCATGTTTTCTTCCTCAAATGCTGCCAGTGTTAGTGTTTTGGAGTCTGCCTCTACAGAAAGAGGTTTGGAAAGGATGTTAGAAGTAGAGCTGGTGTTAACAATAACCAGTTTGGGTTCTGTTATCTGTGAAATAAAGCCTCTATCTTTTAGATTTAAAAAAAAATACTGCTTTTAGAACAGAAAACAGACCAGCAACAAGGGTAGGCTTTTAAGAGCTTATGAGAGATTTAATAAATCTGCTTAACATATTTGACAACACTATCAGTTTTAACTCATGTTTTCATGAGCATCATTACTTATAGGTGATTTTAACAAACTGGGAAGTGAATTTGAAAATCTCTGGTAGTATTGTGAATATGAGTGATTTCAAACTGACTTTTTTCCTTCAGTAATTTTAACAGCTCTATGTATTGAGCCAATGGAGTAGGATCATCCAGTTCCAACCCCCTGCCATAGGCAGGGACACCTTCCACTAGGACAGGACACTTAAGGCCTCCTCCAACCTGGCCTTGAAGACTTCCAGGGAGGGAGCAGCCACAACCTCCCTGGGCAACCTCTGCCAGTGCCTCACCACCTTCACTGTAAAGAACTTCCTCCTAACATCCAGTCTAAATCTTCCCTCTGCCAGTTTAAACCCATTGCCCCTTGTCCTGTCATTACAAGACCTTGTAAATAGTTCCTCCCCAGCCTTCCTGTAGGCACCCTTCAGATACTGGAAGGCTGCTCCAAGGTGTCCTGGAAGCCTTCTCTTCTCCAGGCTGCAGAGCCCAAACTGTTGTATCCTGTCCTCATAGGAGAACTGCTGCAGCCCTTTGTGAAGAACTGCGATCTTCTGATCATGAGAATGAGCTCTTAAAAGGGCATCTTTTAGATTTAAAAAAATACTGCTTTTAAAACAGAAAACAGACCAGCAACAATGGTAGGCCTTTAAGAGCTTATGAGAGATTTAATAAATCTGCTTAACATATTTGACAACACTATCAGTTTTAACTCATGTTTTCATGAGCATCATTACTTACTGGGAAATGAATTTGAAAATCTCTGGTGGTATTGTGAATATGAGTGATTTCAAACTGACTTTTTTTCCTTTAGTAATTTTAACAGCTCTATGTATTGAGCCAATGGAGTAAAAAAGGGAGCAGCAGAACCATTGAAATAAAGGACACTTAAAGGCTGTATGTATTTTAGCATACCACTATAAAGTTTAGGTTTTGGTGCTTCCACTACATAATGAAAACATTAGTATCAGTGAAGAGATTTCCCTCAAGTATTCCTGTAATATTTGCTGTCTGTGGGAGGAGTAGACTTTTACAGAAAACAGGAAAAAGACTTCTAAATATAGTTTCAGATCTGCTTGCAGTGGTGAAAATGAGTGTCTTTGCCTCTGTTTCTTTTCCAGTGCTGTAAAGTCTTTCAGGGAAATTCTATTTGTACCTGTTCTGCTTGCAGTGATGAAAATGAGTGTCTTTGCCTCTGTTTCTTTTCCAGTGCTGTAAAGTCTTTCAGGGAAATTCTATTTGTACCTGTTCTGCTTGCAGTGATGAAAATGAGTGTCTTTGCCTCTGTTTCTTTTCCAGTGCTGTAAAGTCTTTCAGGGAAATTCTATTTGTACCTGTTCTGCTTGCAGTGATGAAAATGAGTGTCTTTGCCTCTGTTTCTTTTCCAGTGCTGTAAAGTCTTTCGGGGAAATTCTATTTGTACCTGTTTGTACATGTCTGTATGTGTCTGTATATGTTAGATTTGTGATCAGCATTTTCTTTTCCTCACTCTGGATTCAACAGAGGGAAAAAAAAAACAGTTTATATGGTAACTACTTCTAGCATATTGAAAAACCAAGCAGGAACAAAAAGAAAGAATTATATGATGGTGGGTTGCATACACAAGTCCCTCACCTCTGCTGCTCAGTATTCCAGAAATTCACCTTCAACTTCAGTTGTGAAATTTTAAGGGTCTTTTACTACTGTTCTCTTGATTGTGTTTAAGTGAAAAACAGATTCATAAAATCGATCAGGTTGGAAAAGACCTTTGAGATATCAGGTCCAACCTTAACCTGGCTTTACCAAGTTCACCACTAAACCATATCACTAAGCATCACATCTAAACAGCCTTGAAACACATCCAGGGATGGTGACTCAACCACCTCCCTGGGCATCCTTCTCCAATCCTTAACTACTCTTTATGGATTTATTGTTTTCCCCCAATGTCTGACCTATACCCACCCTGGTGCTGCTTCAGGCCATTTTCTTTTGGTTCTATCACTAATAACCTGTGAGAAAATGCCAGCACCTACTTCTCTATATTGTCCTTTCAGGCAGTTGTAGTGGGTGATAAAGTCTCCTTAGCCTTCTCTTCCTCAAACTAAACGTTCCTATATCCTTCAACCACTCTTCCTAAGAGTCATTCTCTAGGCCCTTCACCAGTGTATTTGCCCTTATTTGCATCTGCTCCTGCCCCTCAAAGACTTTTTTGTATTGAGGTGCCCAAAACTGAACACAGTACTCAAAGTGTGGCCTCACCAAAGACAGTATATATCTTCTCTCCTGTTGAAAAACATCTTTGAGCCTGCCATTTCAGGTATTTATTTTTGTCCTTGTTAATGCATAATATCATTTAAGTATAGATGCATTTATTTTCCCCCTCCCTTGGCTCCCTCTCTCCTCCTTGCCCTGACTGGCAGAAGACTGAAAAAAAAAAAAGGAAAATGAAGAACTTGGTTGAGTTCCACAAAATCATACAGTGGTAAGGTTGGAAGGGACCTCAAGGATCATCTAGTTCCAACCCCCTGCCAGAGGCAGGGACACCTCCCACTAGTACAGGTCACTCAAGGCCTTGTCCAACCTGGCCTTGAACACCTCCAGACAGGGAGCATCCACAACGTCCCTGGGCAACCTGTGCCAGTGCCTCACCACCCTCACTGTAAAGAACTTCTTCCTGACATCCAGTCTAAATCTTCCCTGTACCAGTTTAAACCCATTGCCCCTTGTTCTGTCATTGCAAGCCCTTGTCAATAGTCCCTCTCCAGCCTTCCTGTAGACCACTTTCAGATACTGGAAGGCCACTATAAGGTCTTCTCAAAACCTTCTCTTCTCCAGGCTGCAGAGTCCCAACTCTCTGTGTCTGTCCTCGTAGCAGAGCTGTTCTAGCCCTCTGATTGTCTTTGTGGCAGAGGGCATCCGGTGGTAAGAGTTGGGAATGTTCAACCTGGAGAAGAGGAGGCCTCAGAGATTCCTTATAGGAACCATCAAGTACGCGAAGAGGCCTACAGAAAAGCCAGAAAGGGACTTTTTACAAGGGATTGTAGTGATTGGTTGAGAGGGAGTGGATTAAAGCTTGAGGAGAGTACATTTAGACTGGAGATTAGAAATAAACTCTTTACAGTAAGAGTGGTGAGGCACTGGAACAGGTTGCCCAGAGAGGTCCTGGATGCCTGCTCCCTAGAGTATTTAAGACCAGATTGGAGGAAACCTTGAGCAGTCTGCTCTAGTGGAAGGTTCTCTGGCCATGACATGGGGGATTGGAATGAGCCAATGTTTCAGGTCCTTTCCAACCCAAGCCATTCTATGAACCTATGAATAGTAATGCTTATTTCCTGTAGCTCCTCTGTTAGTTCAGTCACAGTCTTGCTATTATATTTGTTGAATAATGTCTATTTTGTTTCTCATCATAACTTTCATCAATATCAAGAACCTACTGTAACATTTTGACCTCTTATTAGTATTCTTACCATGCTAAATAAGAAAGTCTTTCTTCAATAATTGATAAGATAAAGAAATTTAATGTTCTGCAGCTATCTCATTTTTCCTCATTTGGCTCCTTATAAAGATGCTGTGCAACCATCTTCCTAAGAAGAAAGCACATTCTTTGCCTAAGGCCAAAACAATTATCTGCCATCATAAAGAAGTTAAAGCAGTGTGGACGAGGTGGGGAAGGCTTGAAGTGCTAGTTATAAATTCTAACAGCAAATCCAGGGAAAAGTGAAAAGAATCACTGAGGGTACCTTTTGAAAGCCAAAACCATGTTCTCTTTGGTATAGAAAACCAACGCTGCGCTGCAGAGTTAGGACAAGCTGAAAGGATAAGCAAGGGCTTTGCATGTTTGCTGTTTTAAATGACTATGACTTGAGAAGCAGTTTTGCTAAAGATATACACATTTTCATATCTTTTCATATAGGCAGACATATGAAAGGGTAGCATTGCCAAATAAAAAGTGTTTATGAATTGTTATTTTGACAGCGGCTCCTGAAATGAGTTTTGCTTTTCTGTTTTAAGATTCTGTGTTACTTCAGTTTCTTTTTAGTTACCACGTCTGAAATGATGCCTGTCATTGGTGTTAGACATAGGCTTGTATGATGAAAAGCTCAACATGAGCCTGCAGTGTGAGTGCAGTCCAGACAGCCAACCGAGTCCTGGGCTGCATCAAGAGAAACATGGCCAGCAGGGCAAGGGAAAGTATTCTGCCCCTTTCCTCTGCTCTTGTCAGACCCCATCTGGAGTCCTGTGTGCAGTTCTGGAGCCCTCAGCACAGGAAGGACATGGAAGTGTTGGAGCAGGTCCAGAGGAGGCCACAAAGATGCTCAGAGGGCTGCAGCAGCTCTGCTGTGAGGACAGGCTGAGAGAGTTTGGGCTCTGCAGCCTGGAGAAGAGAAGGCTTCAAGGGGACCTGATAGTAGCCTTCCAGTATCTGAAGGGGGCCTACAGGAAGGCTGGGGAGGGACTATTGACAAGGTCTTGCAATGACAGGACCAAGGGGCAATGGGTTTGAACTGGCAGAAGGAAGATTTAGACTGGATGATAGGAGCTGTTTTCAGTGAGGGTGGTGAGACACTGGCACAAGTTGCCCAGGGAGGTTGTGGCTGCTCCCTCCCTGGAGGTGTTGAAAGCCAGGTTGGACAAGGCCTTGAGTGACCTGTCCTAGTGGGAGGTGTCCCTGCCTCTGGCATGGGGTTGGAACTGGATGATCCTTGAGGTCTCTTCCAAACTTACCATTCTATGATTGCCTCTAGAATTTGTAAAACAAAGTATTCCATGAAGATCCAGCTATGAATTTACTAGTCATTGTTCTGAAAGCTCTAAAATCTAATAACTGCTACTCTTTACATTAGGGCAACATACAGAGATATGTCAGACTGGGTGTCTAGAAAATATCATTAGAGAAAGACTACAGAAAGACAACTTCTCAGGTTTAAGACTTCCTCATCAATGCGAATGTTTCAGTATTGTCACCCAGAATTCCTCAGATATTAAAAAGTGAGGATTTTAAAAGACAAAGCTGAAATAATAAATAGCTATGCAATGTCTGTAGTTCTTACCTGTCAGCAAAAAGTGCTTTGAACTATGGCAGTGATTGAATTTTTAATATACATTTAACTGAATAACTTGTGTTAATGTGTCCAAAGCGCTTGTCAGAGAAGGCAACAGGTATCAAATTTGACTATGAGAAGTATTTCCCTCTACTTCAAATACAAATGGCATTTTGTAATCCCAGTTCTTCTGAAACTCTTGCCTTTAGAACTCAGAATGCCTTTTAACACATATCTGCCTCTGGGGTTCTTACCTGAGGTTTTGACAGCAAATGATTTTGCCTTAAAACTACTGGAAAGATTTGCTGGTCATAAGGTAATTGTTTGGCTTAGTATATTAAATGTTTGACAGTTTTCAGTTGTTTCTGTTAAATGCTTGAAACCTGTTTCTGGGATTATTGCCCCTACTTGAGAACCTTACCCTCTCCCAAACACCTTGTTCTGCTTTCCAAATCTTTCTGCAGTTTAGGATCATCATTACCATATTGTCAGGTCACCAAGATCCCTGTTTCTAGAGTTGAGTAGTGTTTTGGGTTTTTTTAATTTGTTCTTACATTTGCAAATTAAGTTTGAGTTGTGAGCATGAAAATTACTACATAATCTAATGCTGTCTTGGGGCAAGTCTAATTTTCTGATGATGTCCAATTTTTTTGGAGATGGAAATGTCAGAGTTTTTTCCTTCCAACAGTGAAAAACCTATTTTTCATTAATTAGTGCATTGAGATTAAGTTATCTCATGACATAGATCTAAATGCTTTTCCCAGTTTCATTTTCTTAACACAGGTAGAAAAATCTCCCAGACACACCATTACTGGATACCAGTGGTTCCAAACCTGAGCATGGCAGTGCTGTTCTCTTGGTAGGGAATGGAGGCCTGAGCCACTGCTGCAACTCTTTTGTTGCACAGAAGAGGCAGGCTGCGTATTTACCCAATGCCTTTGCCCCTAGTTACATTTTCCTCTGTCACTGGCCAAAGGAGATCTACTCCAGGATAAAAAAAAACAACTCAGAGTAGAAAACCAAAGAGAAAAGCTGTGATTCATGCCTCTAGGGCTTCATTAAAATGCGTTTTACTCTGGAAGTGTTAGAACTAAATTTTCCTATTTCAGTTAGCGGAATTTTGTACTGGCTACAGAAACGTCCAGATAATAGAAATGTTTACCCTGAAAATCCTTGTTTAGTACTGAGTATGAAATTTTGAAGATTTTCCTTATAAATATAATGCTTCTGTGACACATCTGGTCAGGACCTAATATGCTGGGAACCATAGAGCAAGCAAAATTAAAAAAAACAACTACTTGTTATTTTATACTCACTATCAGGAGTTAGTTTTCAGAAGAAAACAGGATATTAGTACTCATACAAGGTTTTACAGCTTCTTTCTAGCTTCTGAAGTGTTTGTATATAGATGAAAGAAAGAGAGCAGTATGTTTTCAGCAGTCAGCTTCCTGTCACTCATAAATATATTTTTTTTCCTGAGGGTATCCTCAATCACTGTATTTTTTTATTGAAAATTTGCCTTGGATGCCTGAACAGGAGTGTCAGACTTACTCAGAACAATCAGTTTCCTGTTGCTTTTGATGTTGGAGAGAAAAAGCAAACTTTTCTGTGGGTTCTCTAACAAGTCTCCCTGATGTGTTTGGATCCAGAATTCTTATAACTGTTAGCAAAACTCTGTTATATCATGAACTACTACAGTTTGAGAAGAGCCATCAAATTAAGTCTTTGGGGGAGAAGGATTCTGTTTCTTAAAATATAAGTGATTTTCCTCATATCTACCATAGAAGACAGTGACAGTGCAAATTAAGAATTTGGATTTCCTTGACTGGGATTTTGAGAATATGGAATCATAGCATGGTAAGGTTGGAAGGGACCTCAAGGATCATCTAGTTCCAACCCCCTGCCATAGGCAGGGACACCTCCCACTAGTACAGGTTACTCAAGGCTTCATCCAGTCTGGCCTTCAACACCTCCAGACAGGGAACAGCCACAACCTCCCTGGGCAACCTTTGCCAGTGTCTCACCACCTTCACTGCAAACAACATCCTCCTAACATCCAGTCTAAATGTCCTCTCTGCCAGTTTAAACCCATAAGATTATCTATACATAAGATCATTTGCAAGAAACCATTTGATACCACCTTTTGATTAAGTATAAACCTGTAAGGTATTTTACATACAGTGAAATTCTGTGCAGGCTGTTGTAACTACTGTCTTGTCAATGATGTTAGTGTGTCAGAGGTACAAGTGGAGAAAAAGTCTTTTGTCTGACCTCGTACTCGAATAAGAATAATTTTTTTTTTTTTTTTTTTTTCTGGTGACCAGAAAGATGAAAGACCTCAGTTGCTGAAAGAGACATTAAGTACTTCTTTGGTAGTCCTTATAAACGCTTGGCTTAATGAAAAGTGTAAAGGGCTGCATAGCTAGGTGGTTGCAGGTCTAGGCACAAGTACATATCATGAAAGAGCAAACTGGAGCTTCTTAGGCAGAAAGTATTGGAAGCATTGATTAAGGAACAAAATTATGTGATGTCTTAAAGAAAGAAACAATCAACCTAACTAGGATATTAAGATTAGAACTGATTTTATACACCTGGGAAGAGGCATTGCCCTTAAACAAAAGAATTTTTTTTATATATTAAGGTCTCTTGCAAGTAGAGTGTAGCCACTACCACTGGGGGGGGAAAAAAAAAATCAATCGTTCTAGTTTCTCATGCTGCTGAGTGGCAAAGCAAACAGTAGAATTTGTATTCAGAGCTAATCAATCTTTATGGTGAAGACTGATGGCTTTTCACTTAACATGATGCATCAGTGTTGAAAGATCATAGAATCATAGAATGATAATAAAGTTGGAAGGGACCTCAAGGATCATCTAGTTCCAACCCCCTGCCATAGGCAGGGACACCTCCCACTAGGACAGGTTACTCAAGACCTCGTCCAACCTGACCTTTAACACCTCCAGGGAGGGAGCAGCCACAACCTCCCTGGGCAACGTGTTCCATAGAATGGTTTAGGTTGAAAGTGACCTCAAAGATCATCTAGTTCCAACCCCCATCCATAAGCAGGGACAAAAATGGCTAAGTGGTCTTGGCCTCTCCTATCTGCCATCTCTGAGACAACCTGAGGGAGTTTTGAGATTCTTCATCCTGAAGAAAAGAAGGCTTCAGGGAGTCCTTTTAGAAGCCTCCCAGTATTTGAAAGGGACTTACAGCATAGGTGGAGAGAGACTTTTTAAAACAGTGTGTAGTGATAGGATGAGGAGCAATGGCTTCAAACTGGAAAATGATTGATTTAGATCAGACATTGCCATGAGAGTGGTGAGGCAGTGGAACACATCACCCAGAGAATCTGTGAAGGTTCTGACCCTGGAAACCAAGCCAAGTTGGAGTCAAAACCAAGGAGAAGTCAAAACCAAGTTGGATGGGGCCTTGAGCAAGCCAGTTTGGTAGGAGCTGTCCTTGCCCTTGGCAGTGGGGTTGGTTAGTTCCAACTAAACTAATTCTTTAAGGTCTCTTCCAGCCCAACCCAATCTAAGACATTATGATTATATTCAAACTTCAAATATAAAGAGAACTTCAAATGTAAAGAGAAATATTAAGCAATTGTGCCATATCTATCTCATATCTTACTGGGATGGAACTAACTTGACAAAGCAGCAACATTTCTACCTTAAATTTCTATAACATTCTCATCTTTTTTTCTCTTTGCATTGTATGAATAATCACAAAATCAACATGCAATTTGATTTTTTTGCTTTCAGTTTGTGTGCCATTATCTTACACTTAATTCATAAATGTGAGTTTCCCTCTAATTTTACTGTAATAAATGTTGCATAAAATGCACACAGTGGTTTCCTCTTTCAGAATTTCTGGAGTGGAGCTGTGAGATTACTTACTGTCTCTTCAACAGAAGAGATACTCTCTTACCACAACTAGTTCCTTTGGTAGATTTCAGTCAATAAAATCTGTTTTCAAGCTTCTAGTTTATATGATGCCATTTAAATATTAGACAAATTACATCAGTGTCTAGCTAATAAGGCTTTGATATTTTATGTGTTTAAGGTAGTCATAGTTCTTGTCACTTTTTTTTTCCTGAGAGAAGATATATTAGACTAGATGTCAGGAAGAAGTTATTTCCAGTGAGGGTGGTGAGGCACTGAACAGGTTTCCCAGGGAGGTTGTGGCTTCTCCCTCCCTGGAGGTGTTCAAGGCCAAGTTGGATGAGGCCTTGAGTAACCTGTGCTAGTGGGAGGTGTCCCTGCCTATGGCAGTGGGTTGGAACTAGATGATCCTTGAGGTGCCTTCCAACCTTACCATTCTATGATCTAGTTTGAATATAGGTAAGGTCTTTAATCCATTCTGCTGGGACAGGTTGTAGCTTAGTTAATTTTCTTCATATTGCTGTATCTTAGATTTGTGATTTTGAAACAGTATTGATGTATGTTGGCTACTGCTGAGCAGTGCTTGCACAGCACCAAGGTGACTTCTGTTTCTCTCTCTGTCCTATCCACAAACAGCTGAAGTGAATGGACTAAAAAGATATTCCATACCATATAGTGTCACATTCAGCATTACAACTAGGGGCATGGGGTAGAGGAAGAGTTTTTTTTCATCTGAGGTAACCATTGCTCAGAGAATATCTTGGCATTGTTCTGCTGGTGTGAGATGTTCAGCGATTGCTCCTCACACCACTTGGGGTTGATTTTTAGTTGGGTTTTTTTGTTTGGGCTTTTTTGGTTTTGTTTATTTTGGAGGAGTTCGCTGGTTTGTTTTGTTTGCTTGCTTGCTTGCTTGCTTGCTTGTTAGTTTTCCCCCCATTTGTTTTTGATTAACTTTGAGGGTTTGGGGGTTTGTTGGTTTGTGGTTTTTTCCTATTTTTAAAACTTTATCTCAACTCACATTTTCTTCTTGATTTTACCCTTCCTTTTGTCTCTCTCATCCCTCAGAGAGAATGAGCTCACTGGGAAGAGTAAGTGAACAAATACATGGGAGCTTAGGTGCTGGTTGTAATCAATTCACCACACTCATTTTCCAGACATATAAAAACTGTTCATGATATCAGTACTTGGAAAACCTGTCCCTTTTAATTTGAGAACAGTTGATCCTGCAATTATATTTAAGAACTAAGTGTATCTTTGGTTATTTGATGGTGTCCCCATCTTACTTGTTAGAGTGTCTAATATGTTTGTGTTGTATTATGATCATTTGTTTAAATAAGTGTCATGATTGTATTGATTAATGTCCTGCCTTTCATAAGACCCATAAAATTTCCTGTCTACATTCTCAATGTCATTTTTTTCACTGATGCAGAGCAACTATTTTCCTATTTAACACGCTGAAAATCAATTTGGAACAAATGACTAACATCATGAAACAAACTTTAAAAAAAAAAAATTCTTTCATTCCATTATTGGAAGATACTGAAATAAGACCAAAATTACACATTAGAATCTAGACAGCTGCTTAAATCTGGCCAAAACATTTACCCTCCTCCCACTCCCTTATTTCATGGTGGAATCCTCATTGGACACTGTAGTGGTTTGAAAACACATTATTATTCCCCAGTATCAGATGTCAAATATTAAATATTTTACTACTGTAGGAGATTACAGTCGTGCAGATCCTGGGCTACATCAAGAGCAGCATGGTCAGCAAGGCAAGGGAGGGGATTCTGCCCCTTTACTCTACTCTTCTCAGGTCCCACCTGGAGTCCTGTGTGCAGTTCTGGAGCCCCCAGCACAGGAAGGACATGGAACTGTTGGAGCGGGTCCAGAGGAGACCACCAAGATGCTCAGAGGGCTGGAGGAGCTCTCCTATGAGGACAGACTGAGAGAGCTGGGGCTCTGCAACCTGGAGAAGAGAAGGCTTCCAGGAGACCTGATAGTAGCCTTCCAGTATCTGAAGCGTGCTTACAGGAAGGCTGTAAGCTTACAGGAAGGCTGTGGAGGGACTATTGACAAGGTCTTGCAATGACAGGACAAGGGGCAATGGGTTTAAAATGGCAGAGGGGAGATTTGTATTGGATGTCAGGAAGAAGTTCTTTACAATGGGATTGGTGAGGCACTGGAACAGGTTGCCCAGGGAGGTTGTGGCTGCTCCCTCCCTGGAGGTGTTCAAGGCCAGGTTGGAGGAGGCCTTGAGTAACCTGTACTAGTGGGAGGTGTCCCTGCCTATGGCAGGGGTTTGGAACTAGATGATCCTTGAGGTCCCTTCCAACCTTACCATTCTATGATTCTATGATTACCATCCTGGACAGGAGATTCTCGTGCTGTCTCTTGTGTTCTGGGTCCCAAGCATGCAGGTGCCTTTTGGCTTATTTTCGGGATTCTGAACAGTATTTTTGCTTTCCCTTTTCTGTTTCATATATCTACTGATGTAATCTTATACTTTTGTTGTGGAGGAGTGAAATATTCTGTGTAAATCAACTAAGAAATCATTTTTTCCCCCTGCTTATCTCTTGGTAAGAGGGGAGAGAGGAGGCAGGAGAGGGAAGGGGGAGAAGTGGGATTTATTTTTTTTAATTTTTTTTTTTTTCTAACTCTGCCACTAAAAGCATAGCAGACACCCAGAAGCTCCACAGCAGTGTAAATGCCAAGTGAAACTTAGTGCATATTTGAGCAGAGCAAAGCTAGACTGAAGATGTAGAGAGTGATTGTTGTGAGCATGGTACATAGTTGCTCATGTCCCATTTTGCTGTCTGTGTCACGCTTCTCTGTGCACATCTGGCAAGACTTGATGTGAGAGCTACAAAGTCTAATGTGTCTTTCTGAGCCAACTCTCCAGCCATACAGCACAACAGACATCTCTGAAATTTACTATCAGTAGGACAGGAAACACTGCAATCTAGCAAGAGAGGAAAGTAACAACTCCAAACTTGTTTTTGAAATACCCATAACAAAGGGACTAAACTAAACTGTTTACAGCTTTATATATAAATTTGGATTTTGAGGTTATCTGCTATGATAGGGTATGACAGTTTCAGCAAAGAAAATATCCCTTGATTGAATTGTTGTTTCCTGTAGAGGATAAACCTTTAATTTTTTTTTAATGTATTTTCAAGGACTTCCTCTGCTAAGGATTCAGCCCTGACTCTTGTATCTCATTGCCTGCTTTGTACAAACACCTAAATGAAGAGCAAGGTTTCGATGATATCTAAAGTCTTTGATGAATCCTTACAACTCTCAAATTGTCTGTGATTCCTTTTTCTCAGCTAGTCTTTTGGTCTTTGGTTTGCTTTTGTGGCATAATAGGACAGCTGGGTCCTGAAGCTTGTAAATGACAGCAGCAAATGGCTGTCCTGCTGGAGGATATTGCTGCTGTTTCTCCTGTGTCAGCTGTTGAGTCTGATACCTTGGGCGCAGGCTGCTTTCAGCGTCTTCTGCTTTCTGGGCTCAGCTCCAGTGGTGTCTAGCAACTTCTGCCAATGCTTTCTCAGTACAGCCAAGAAATTGTTTTGCTAAGGGGTCAGATTTTGCATGACAGCACTTGCTCCTTCTCTCTTGGCTCAGTGCATGGGCTGAGTAGGTGTTAGCAATCGTTAAGATATTGTTTCTTTAGCTTCTCTGACACTCATACAGAAAAGGGGCATGCATTCGTTTCCCCTCTGGAATGCTTCCATGCTGTTACCTTTGAGAGCTCCATCAGGCTGTGGGCTACAACCTTTCTGACTAGCATTGTGCTTTGCTGATATTACTGCTTAAGGTTCTTGTGCTCTAGTGGTATTTATTTCTTTCATCACACTGCTCCCTATAATATGCATCTTTATAACATGTTTTTACAGTTTTCTGCTGAAAGTAGAACTCTTCTGCTGTTTTTAGAAAACTAAAATGATGGAATGTGGTAATTATTGTGATGATAGCTACTTTTTGGTGGGTTTTTTTGTTTTTTTTTTTTCTTTTGTGAAAAGCCCTTGGTGTATTCCCCAACCTAAAAGATAGTTTAATAAATATTGCTGACTATAGTTATTTCAAGGATAATAATTTCCCCCTTATTTATTAAAAAAGAAATATGTCTTTTTTTGTTCCCTTAAGAGTGGTGAAGATGTAGTCTACATCATACCTATTAAATGGAGTAAGAATTACTTGAAACTTCAGACTTACGGAGTCCTATGATGGGTTTCTTTTTGCCAATAGATAACCTTAGTGCCTTTGTAAGTGGCCCTTAATTTATGCCACTTACTTGTACCTGTCAGTCGTTTCACAGATACTTGTCAATAAGACTGTGTGTGAATACAAACAGTTGTACTATTTTATGCAGATTAAATCCAGCTTTGAATGCTCTTTTTTGTGAACCATATTTTTATTGTAGTCAACAAATCAGTTACAATGTAGTTAATGTAGTCTCAGGGGGGGCCTTATTGCTGTCTACAACTACCTGAAGGGTGGTTGTAGCCAGGGGGAGGTTACCTTCTTCTCTCAGGCAACCAGTTTAGGCTCGAGGTGAGGAGAAAGTTCTTGACTGAGAGAGTCATTGACTGCTGGAATGGGCTGCCCAGGGAGGTGGTGGAGTCAGCGTCCCTGGAGGTGTTCAAGGCGGGTTTGGAGGTGGCACTTGGTACCATGGTCTAGTCTTAAGGTCTGTGGTGATGGATTGGATTTGATGATCTTTGAGGTATCTTCCAACCCTGGTGATACTGTGATACTGTAATATTCAGCATCTTATGTGCCTTGCGTTAGTATTATCTTAGGAAAGGAGTTGGCTAAGCACAGATATTAAATATAATGAAGATGCTCAGAGGGCTGGAGCAGCTCTGCTATGAGGACAGGCTGAGAGAGTTGGGACTCTGCAACCTGGAGAAGAGAAGGCTTCCAGGATACCTTAGAGTAGCCTTCTAATACCTGAAGGGGGCCTGCAGGAAGGCTGGGGAGGGATTATTTACAAGGTCTTGTAATGACAGGACAAGGGACAATGGGTTTGAACTGGCAGAAGGAAGATTTAGACTGGATGTTAAGAGGAAGTTCTTTCCAGTGAGGGTGGTGAGACACTGGCACAGGTTGCCCAGGGAGGTTGTGGCTGCTCCCTGTCTGGAGGTGTTCACAGGCAGGTTGGATGAGGCCTTGAGTGACCTGTGCTAGTGGGAGGTGTCCCTGCCTCTGGCAGGGGGTTGGAACTAGATGATCCTTGAGGTCCCTTCCAACCTTACCATTCTATGATTACCATCCTGGACAGGAGAATCTCGATGATTCTGTGATTCTATAATATTAAAAGTAATTGTCAAGGTGTATGGGAATCTTTTAGAGCTGTTTGTATGTGAAACAGTGCTTTTCATCGAGGTATATCATTAATAAATAATTGCATCAATAACAAGTACACATGATGAAATATTAATCATGGTCAGTATGTTGTGTTCATACAAGTCTCAGAAGTGTATTACCAATGCTGATTAATCTGGGAAGTAAATTAGTAGACGTGCACAAAGTCGAATGTCACTGCATGTCTGGTTTTGTGAGTATCTGGTTTGATCTTGCTAGCTGAGTGCTGCAGGTGAGGTAACAGAAGTGTCCACTCCTGAAGTTCTAGTGATATTTAATGAATACATAGGAGTTTTAGTCAGTGGAGGTTCACTAAGGATGATCATCTGCTCTTCTTTATAGGGAAGAGATTTCAAGTCTCTCCATCTTGTATGCAGTGCAAAGCAGTCATTGCAAAGCATACTCTTTAACCAAGTGCAAAATACTCAGGGGAGTGTCTTAAAGTTTTTAAGTTTCATAGATATTTGTTGGTTGTTGTTTAGTTGGGTTTTTTTTATATTAATTTATTTCCCCCCTTGTGGATGATTAAGACTAATCTACAAATACTTTCAAAGTGCAACAGTGTTTTTCAAAGACCATTGTTGGTTTGTTTTTGTTTTTTTAATATTAATTTATTTTATTTTCCCCTGTTATGGATGATTGATGCAAATCTACAAATACTTTCAAAGTGCAGCAGTGTTTTTCAAAGACCATACAGACATAGAGATCTGTAATACTACGTCTTCCCCTCTGTCCTACAGATAATATTGATAAATGGAGAGCATTCTTCAACTTACCCCCACTATAGGAGGCACTTGTACTGGTTTAGGCTAATTGGAATATTTTAATGGAGAAAATTATACTATAGGCTGTGAAAGGAAAACAATGGTGATGTCTATTTCACTCATAGGCTTGCTGAGATTTTTAAGAATAAGAACTCAAAACACAGGTAACACAGACACTTGGGCACAGCGTCTTGGGCTGTCTAGCAGCTTCTGCCTTTTTTCCTCTCTGCTGAGTAATCTCACTAACCACTTTCCTTCTAACCCCTCTGGCCGGTTCTCCAAACTCACCTTGCACGTAAGGCAAACCTTGGGGTAAGGT